>JABFOV010001012.1:0-28981 GCA_022817685.1 Aradophagus sp. ZL-2020
CTGAGCTATTTTTTCTCTAATTCAGACCGCTACCACGAAAACCACCCACAACCACGCAGTGGGAGCTGAGACTGTGGATAAAAATATCAAAAAAATTTATATTAATAATTTTAAATAATTATACTTCTTTTTTTTTTTTTTTTTAGTTTCAATTTTAAAAACAGTTTTTTTCTTTTTTTCTTTTTTTTTTTTTTTTTTTTTTTTTTTTTTTTTTTTTTTTTTTTTTTTTTTCACTGTAAGGCATTTTCCTCGAAGAAACCATTTCCGTTTCTTCGTTTCTTTTTTTGTTTCTTGCTGCTCCGTGCAATGTAAGAAATCGTAAAAATTTTATCGATCATAAAACGCCATCGTCGCGTAATTTGTTTGCGGAAAAAATGGTTTTCGAAAATTTTGACGAATGATATCGCGGCGTGTCGAAAAAAATATATTTTCAAATACCGGAATGTTTGTCTGGTATTAAGCTCTGATGTAACATTGACCATGTCGTCTAAATGAAATGAGTAGTTGAGAATATTTTATAAATGTTAGTCTGAAATTAAAATGTCAAACGGTGCAATTTAACGTTGCGCTTTTCTATTATACACATGCAAATCCGTGAATGTATATTTAATAGGGAAAAGTCAGGATAAGGGAGAACGAATCTTTCTACACATTTCTTAAAACACACGCTTGAACATGTTTTGCGTGCAACTTAAATGCAGAAAGTGAAATTTAATGTTTCGGTAAAGGTAGAAGAAAAGAACTATACGACTTAGCGAATTACTGCTTTTCTAAAATTCAGATAGTTTACTCGGAAAGAGAAGTGACTTAAATAAAAAAAAATCTTTAAAAAAATAATTTTTCGTAAAAAAATTTCATAAACGTTTTTGTACAAAAGTATCTCCGATGATAAATTTTATCTAAGTATTCGCGAAAAAATGTCATGTCATTTTTTTCACGTTTAAGAAAGCATTTTAGTGAATTTTCCAAAATTAACATCAAATTATGATGAAATATTTGTGATATTAAAGCCTAAAATGTTAATTATTCAGTAAATATGAGAAAATTCAATTTAGTATCAGTATATTAATGCCACCTTTTGAATTAACGTGGAATCGTATCTAAGTATTTTTGATACTTGACGCATTAAATAAAAATGTACATACGATATTATAATGTGCATTTTAATGAAACTTTTACATGCTAGCAAAAGTTTCATTTTATGATTTCGCTTCATTGAATATTATACATTTCCAAACGATTAATTATATTCCAAATATATTCATGACAAAAATAGTTGCGTTATTAAAATGGTTTTCGACCTTCGGTCGCTTTAATGTACTATTCTTATGAATTATACAATACGTTGTGCGCATCACACATTAATTATATTATAATATATAACTTGCACGAAATATATTAAATTTATCCGTAATGTTTTCATTTAAATTCCTTCGTTCATGCAGAAAATCTGTAAATATTTGACACATCAGCCATACTCCGCGAATTATGCATCCAAATTTTATTGTCAAAGTTGTACCTACGTCATTACACGTTTTTGGCAAACGCAAATGCAAAGTTACTTGCGAGTAAATGCGTTAACACAATAAATAATTCATAAAACCAAAGTTCGCAAACTTTGCGCATAAAAGTTTATAATTGTAATATAATTACACGTTTTCATAAACATTAAATACACCAGAGCACATTTCACAGCGCGACAAGGAAAAAAACGGTGACACGTCGTCGGTTAATTTTTCAACTTGGAACACGTTCCCAATAAAAACCGCCCGAACGAATAGAAAAACGTCCTTATTAATCAATCTCTGATCAATCAGTAATTCAGCTCTCCAAACGTTTCAAAATAAATTACTTGCTCTGTAAAAAAGAACAGGCACAAAACCCTAATGTTGCTTTTGGAATTCGTAAACGCAAAATCCCGTCACGTTAATCAAAACATTAAAATTCCCGGTAATTTATATTATGTGACGCTCTTAAAAAAGTCCGTTTATTACGAGAGTTTTATTTTCATCTCTAAGGTGATTATTTTTCTATTAAATGAAATCCGCTTATTGTAAGAATAATCCTCTTCTTATAAACTGATTTGTTCTGCCTTTTTAGGAGTGTATCACAAAGCTAACAGCCACAATTACCAGCAAACTGAATCATCTAGTTACAAATTCGATTGAAATTATGCGTTTTCGCAAAAATGACCCCGCGGGTTCGGGGGGGGGGGGGTTTGATTCTTGAACCCGAAACTGGGGTTATAGACGCCCATTAATTCAGCTCTCGAGCTTCTTTGAGACCATCGTACCCTTGCTGTGAATAGCCGCGGTGAAAAAGTGACGTCGGGGTGTAGTCCCGCGGGGGCGGCGGAAGGGGGTAGTGTGGCGGTGGGGGTCGGCGAGTCACACCGCGAGTCGCAGGCTGCGTGACAAAGACGGTCGCAGCGCCTAAGCGGTTGGCAGTGCACTCTCGGTATTCGGCCACATTCGGCAATTTTCGCGGATTCTCGGCGGTCGATAGAGCAAACACGACCGCGCCCCAACCCCCCCGGGACGTGAAGCACGTGCGACAGCGGCGAAAACTCGCTCTCAGATGGGACACTCGCCCCTCGGCCCCTTCCGTTCGTTCCTCGCAGAATGTCATAATTATTGGAAGAAAAGTCGGAACGTCGGATTGAGGTTGCGTCAACGTCGCGCGGATCGAGCACTTTGCGGCCGACGGTCGCGTTTCTTCGATTGAAACCGAACGGCGCAACGCCGGAATAATTCGATCGACGCGCCACATCGAATGCCAATGAGCGCCCGAGATCGTTTGTATCGCCGGCTGATTTCAACTATGATCGGAAGAAACAAATGGTTAAGATTGTAAGGGGGGGGGGGTATTTGCGGGGAGTCGCAATGTCGATAAATGATTGATATACTTGTGACAGGGGATTTTCCATTTTGACAAAAAAATTTTGTATTTTGATATAATATGTATGAATTGTGATTTGGAATTTTATATTTCTACTTGAAATTTCAAGTTCTGAATTAAGATTTTCTAACTGATGTTTTCAAATGTACTTTATTATCGAAATAATTTTAATGAATTTAAATTTTATTATATTAAGTATTTTCTTGAAATATTATATGAGAAACCATTTTTTGTTTTATGTTTGCTTCACGATTTGTACAAAAAATTGGATGAATTTGAACAAAGTTAACCTCTGAAAAACTTGTTTTTACACTCAGAAAAATGTACCATTAAATTTTACTGTTAAACAAGAATTTGAGATGTATGAAGCATAAAAAGGGTAATACTGTCAAATACTGTTTTAACAGTACAAATTAACGGTACATTTTTCTGAGTGTACTTGAGATCGCTAGGGGTGATAAGCAAAAAATATATATAATTCTCTTGATTTATAAATTTTAATTAATTCTGTTTGACATCTTTGGTACTCGATATGGCCGCATAAATTTTCGAGAATTATCGGTCGAGTTCACTGCTTTGATCGAGTCGTTGTTTTCGTTTCCCAGTTTAATAACCGACCGAAAAGTATTCGTGAAAATTGAATTTTTGTATTTAGAGGAATCGTTGACTGGCCTCTGGATTTAACTTTTCATGTAGCTTTTACTGTTGTAGATTTTATTTTTAAATGTAAATAAGTCTTTTAATATTTTATGAAAGAGAAACGTATATAAAAATATTTATGTAATCAATACAAAAAGTTGAAGTCCAAGTTTAATATAGATATATAAGATAATAAATATAAGAATATAGATTATACATAATAACCATATTATATTTTCTTCTTTTTTTCATTTATTCATTTTCTTTCTTGACAAGTATTGACAAATCATTCATTTTGGTTTAATATTAACGCATAAATAACATAATCACATTGCAGAAATACATTCAGCACAATATTTTGCTTGGAACTGTTTGTGTCAACAACTAATGTCATTTCAATCTCATTTTCAAAAACTGCGTTTCTTAATTACATTTACGATTTTTATGATAAATGTGATATTTAACAAAACTGAATTTTTATTTGTATGAACAGTTACATAGATGGACAAAAACTGCACAATTTATTTATTTAAAAGATAAAAGGGAACGAATTTGTTTTTCGTATTTCGACTCTCGTAAATGTTTAATTGTTTTATTTTATTTATTTTTTTTTTTTTTTTTTTCATAAGGCAAAAAATGTTATTGAAACATTCAATAGCTTTTTAAGTGGATGACATGTTTTAAAATTAATAAACGTATGATTTTTATTATTTTATTCCATAAAATAGACTTGTTCAATTTGGGTATCAGAAAATATTATACTCAATGGGAGAGAAGGAATTAAAGGATGTTTATTTGATGGAGGAACAAATTTTAATCGAATGATTATCTTTCGTGATTAGTCTAATTAAAAAAAAAGTTCACTTTTCATAATTTATACAATAAAAAAAATGTGTAAAAATGTCTTTAATTCTGGAGTATATTAAATTCGTGTAAAAATTCTCGCACATAATAATCCACGTGATCTAAAAATAATTCTTTCAATCAATGGTAAATTTCACACAATGTTTGCTCCCTAAATAATCGTCATTCCATCAAACTATTCGTTGTCACCGCGTCCTCCGGCGTTTCAAAGTAAGGTCTTAAAATGCACGAGCCAATAAATAAACTATCGACGTTGAAGCTAGTAGGGGAGGCGCGCGAGTCGAGAAGTTAGCCACGCCACCGAAAATATTTACGCACGCAAACTGCATTATCGTACTTTGCTGCAATTAGACCGGGTATTTTGCTTGATGAAAACATTCGCCCGGCTTCATAATGAACGGTCAGCGAGAGCTCGCTTAAGGCGAATAAAATGCAATTTCGCGTTTAGTTTGAATTTAATTTAGCTGCTTTAACGAGCTACCACTTTGCGCGAAGAAAAATTGAATTCGCCCGCGGTAAATAAGCGTGCAAACAATTTCAATTCCCGGCAATCGTCGTTGAGACAGTAAAAGGACAGCGCCGTCCTGCGCGAGAGGTTATGAGCCCTGCGTTAATATTAAATGGGAAAGCGAATTTTGAATAATTCATAAAAACGAGGCACAAATGAATTTATTTACTATATTTCTTTGTACATCATTCTTGAAACAAATAATACCTCATCCGTACCGATATAAACATAAGTCTAAATCAACAAGTAAAACAATGCAAACACTTCTGTAGTGCGTTATTACGTCGCTGTTAATTTTCCGTCTTCATTTTCTGAGAGTACAATTACTTCGTTTTTAATTCCGATACAACGCGTACATTTTTTCCGCGCAATCTTGAAATTAAATCTAAATGCTGGGTTTTTTCGAATATTCAAATCATTCATGAATATTCAATATTCGGATATTTAAATATTTGAATATGCGACATTGGGACAAACTGGGATAAAAATGTTGGGGAATCATGAAATTACGTTGAGCTAACAAATGATGTAGGTTCAGGTTTAGATTTAGGTTCAGTGATGTTAATGTTGTTAATGTTATGTTTACTTTTGGTTTCTGCACAGTGTATTGACATTTTTTTTTAATGATAAAGTGCCTAACGTTTTATTTCTTGAGCATTTCAATATTGAATACTGAATACTCATAAATTATTTAAATATTCACTCTACATCTATCGAAAAATGTACCAGAAAATATGGTCCTTCCATTTGCGTTTTCAAAGTTGTGTTCCACGACGAAAAGTGATTTATCTTACCATTCTTTATTTTTACCATCGTATATACGCTTTGCACATAATTTTGATTGCACGGAAAATTTAATAAACACAAAGACGGCCGGGGGGTCGGTGGTACGGGGTGGACGAAAAACTTTGTCAACAAATTTAGCGCTCTTTTTGGCATCAAAGTTTCGGCGTTCATTAAGCAAATTGGTGGCGCACCTATTTGTGCATTTGTTAACGCAATAAGAGAATAAATAATGGACTTAAAATTGGAATTAAGAAGTTGGCGGAAACATGTTTCAAACTACTTTGCAATCGAGTTATATTTAAAAGGATCCCACGGCATTCTTTCGCTCGGCTGTCGTTCGCCAGATGAATTTTATTGCGTGTATTAAAGTTATAAAAGCCACTGCCGTTCGCAAATAAATGAGAATTAAAAAACCATTTTACGTGAAATTTTAAAGGAAGTGGGTGGGGAAAGGAGGGGGCGGAAAAACATCGACCTTTTTCCCTTTCGTTTTCCATTTTTCCCTCGTTCTGTCCTTTTTTGCTCTTTTTTTTACGTCTCGGTAAAGAAAAACTTTTATTGCATTCAAATAAGCCGGGTTACTGTGTTTAATTCATCTTTCTTTTTTTTTTCTAGTGCATCATTTATTTAGTCTATAAAGTGAAAAAAAGTTTGAAAAAATAGACGTAACAGTCAATATGAAACTTCGGATCGAAACTTAAACTTCGACGTTTCACGTTAATTTAGGCGCCATTTTTTAACTCCTTGTCTACTTTCCGCTTCTTGCTCGAACCGTTTTTAAGCAACATTTCGACCGTACCAAGTCATTCAATTAACGAACTTGCGTCGCGTTTGATTCAATTTCACAATTTCGACATGTTTTTCCAGCGAAAGAATAGCCAGGTAAATGGAAATTTACGCGGTTTCATAAATCAATTGCCTACGTGGTGAATTAACATTACCACTGCATTACTTTGCCATCGATTTGCATACATTTTTTGGCCGAGAAGCGGAAAAACGCGGCAAATTAAAATTTACGATATTGAAGCCTAATGCAATCACTTGCGCATTTACGGGAAAAAATTGTGGCCGCCATATGATAATAAAAAAAAAAAAAAAAAACCGATCCATACGACCGACGAAAATTATGCCTACCAACGCCGGTAATAAAGTCGTAATTCCCGGCCCGCGAATCAAGATAATGAATATTTGCGTCACGCGAGTCGTAGATTCCCTCATAATTTGTCTTCGTCGATCTTTATTTTGTTGTTTCATCGGGCCGATAACGCCCGGCGAAAAATTGTGATAACGAGTCGCCTCTCGAGCCCACCGTGAAGCGGAATTAACTCTCCGCGACGGCGCGAGTTCGTGTACGTGTGCACTAAGCTCCTATAAATAAATTAATCGATGGACGTAATGTGAAATCTTGCGGAAAATGATTGCCCCGGCCGTCCGCCAGAAAACAAATTGCTGCAAATGGAACTGCACCGTTCTGACGTTACCGACGTGAAATTCGGATCGAGGGAAAAAAAGGGCCGGTGATGGGAACGAAAAGAGAGACTTTTGTACTTTGATCGAATTTAAAAATTCATGAAACGGAGGGAGAAATAATAACAAGTTTGTATTAATAGAGGTTGATTAACTAATTAGATTTTTTCTCATTTTTTTCCGATTTCGCGAATTCCATTATTTGTTCTTGATAACGATTTTTAGGTAAATGGTAATTGTTTTTATGTGAACAGTTTTAAAATTTCAATCGTATAGTTTAAAATTTTAAGCGATATTCTAGTAAAAATAATTTTAATTAATCAGAACTGCTTAACGATTTGATGTATTGATATGTATAAAATTTTAATTAATAAATCATACAAATCATAAGGATTAATATAAAAAATGATATTTTTTATATTTTTTCCTCGTTAAGTAATATACTATTAATTCAAATGTTATCGAAATCAAAAAGTTGTTGATAAACTTAGTTTAAAGGTAGAATTTTGACTTAAGAAGCAGAAAGCGAAATAAACACCAATTTGCTTGGAATTATAATTGAAGGTTACAGGTTACTTTTCTTTTTGATGTATTTTCAGAAAAGTTTGGACGAGATCAGCCTTTTGTTTTTTAATCTTGTTCTCTCTTTTTCTTAATCAAACTTTTCCATCTGCGTTATCATTTGTTGAGCAAAAAGTAAACAGTAATATCTAGTTACAAGCTGGCGAAAAGAACAACGATTTTCAAGTCCTAACGTATAAACCATTTGTGCTTGGAATGTTCTGTGCGTGCGAATAAAACTTTCATATTCTTGTTCGTTATTTCCTTAAGCGTAAAACATGCTGCAGGTATTTAATAATAGTGTTCTGTAAAAATGAAATTACCAGTTATAAATTTGATAACTTTATTAGTGGAAATACATTGATGAAACCAATAAGTGAAATATTACTATTTAAATTGCAAAATACACAATTTGAATTATCAAATCAGCACAGTTTTGCCATTTAGATAGTAATTCACATATTAATTTTGTTGAGTTTATAATTTCCTAGATATTCAACAATTATTTGTTCTAAATGATTTAAAATAAAAGACCTTAAAAAAAATATTAGTTGTGTCAACCGTATTTCAATTCAAACCGTCGTACAACGTACAATACGCAAAACTTTATTCTTGACTCGTTTTGATTAAATATTGTTGTACTAAATCATCCGTTTAGTTAAATGTACTAAAAGTTTATGCACGGGAATTAAAATTGTATTCCGGCTAACGAAATAACAACTAAATTTACTTTCACGTATAGCTCGCTGTCGGAATGCGTTGGCAGAAAACAAAGCAAATAAAAAGTCGGCAAACAAGGAAAGGTCTATTGTAAAATTGTTAAAAAATTACGCAAAAATGTCCACATTTATTTTATAATGCAATATTCAAAGTATATCACACAAATATTCCAAGTTTTCTTGACTATGTATTATCGCCACTACTTTCCGTATTATTATTGTAATTATTCATTGCATTGTTTTTATTAATTCCAAGTCGGGCGAAGATTTAATAAAACCACCTGAGAAGAAAATTGAAAACACTAAGCCGCGACGTTCCGTGAATTTTATTTAACTATGAAATGAAATCGGCGGAATCAAAATCGCAAGAAATTGGTGGATTCGCGTTATTTGAATCTTGTTACGCGAATCACAAAGTATTTAAGTAAGTAATGAAGAATTACGTCGCCACGAGTTATTGATTGAAATGTAATTTGTATATAGGCCATTTTGAGCGTCAAGAGCCGTTACGTTTGCAGCTGAAACCTGACCTGGCTTTAAAATAACGTTATTGCGCGGGAATTAATAGCGAAGTAACGTTTAATGTAATTTATATTTGCTACGACCGCGCGGTCGTAGCATCTGTAGTTACAGCCATGAAAGCCGTAACATTTGTCACCGGGAATGCGATGCATTTTTGAACGCTGAATATGCCACGCCCGTCGGTATCAGTAATTAAATTCGTAAGAATAATCGATACACGCGAAAGTCGACTTGCACGCGTTTTGCACTCGCGAAAGTAAGTTTTTACATACGTACAAATTTAATTACATAAGTACACGAGTACAACTTTTTGCGATTAACTCTGAAAAAATGAATCTATTAACATTAATTTCACAGTTTCACTCGTCTGTTTATTTAATTGTAATTTACTAATTTTCGGTTACTCATAGACGTTGATATCTTCATTCACATTAATGAATGATAATTCAAGAAAGTATAACGTACTCATTTACTCTTAAGTTGTCATATGGGTCGATAGACCCAAGGGAAAAAAAGATAGTAAAACAATGATATTCATTTATGTGTGAGAAAGTTAGTAAAAAAATGTCATCATTTAAAGGTTTGATTTTTACAATTTTTAAATATTGAATAATAAAATAGAGCTAAGGAAAGTATTCTTTATCAAACAATTATTGATTTTTTAAAATTAATTTTCAAATTTGTCACTTGATTTTTCTAAACCTATTGTTATTTACCATTTTTGTTCGACATGTTGATTCTTTCATTACTGTTTATTATTTGCACCGTTTCTAATTTGCTAAAACATACCGAATTCCGTCTTTTACGAACTCATCATACACAAAATCCACTGATCTATTCAAATCGTCTCGATGTCAGCAACAGAAAAAAAGACGTTAATTTTCCCACGCATTAACATCATTGTCGCTTTCATCGAGTTTGCGGAAATGAAATTTCACCGACACCGAGATACCGGCGGCGCGTCGCCGGGCTGCTGGAATGGTTTTAAAAAGTCCGCCGTAGGGGGAGAAACGGGGCGCGCCGTTATTGGGAAATAGCGCTTTATCGAATCCATCGGCTGCGAAGGATCGAAGATTAAAATTCCACGAGATTCTGGTGACGGGGTGGCGCGGGTGGCGGAATAATCGTCTGGCAATACCCGCCGATCCTAAACGGCCGCTAAGTGCCCTCCCCCCTTTCGCGAGTCAAATATGCCGCCGCGTTCCCCCACCCACCCCTTCCCCTGCGAATATCTCGGGCGCGTCGATTAAACGGCACGCGTGTGTCGCACGGAATTCTGCGACGAGTTCCGTGTCAATTTCGACCGGTTCATTTGTCACGCCGAAAATGTGCAGGTTGGGGAGAGGGGAAGGGAGGAGGGGAAGGGTAGATAGGCGAAAGAATAGGCGGAAGTTCGCGGCTTGTCGATTGGTCGCGCCAACCGATCGATGGTCCGCGTTTCTCGCCGTAAAATTAATTCAGCACGGAAAATGAACCCCCTAATAGACTGCGGAATGAAAAGCTCCCTCTGACGTCAAAGGCTGCGTACCGTTGTGTTTCTTTTCTGCCCGGCCATTATGTGAATCATGCATTCACATTTAAAGCGCCCGGCGTTATTAAAATGCAGACTTCCTTAGGTGTATTAGCGATATAAACCGCGCCGGCTGGTCTATCGCTTTAGGCCGGTAATGAAAGTATGACTTCAAAGGGGTGCCGGAGCACCCCCCTCCCCCTTCAATCCTCTGACCAGCAACTCTGGAGCTTCTCGTTGGTCTTACTTTCGCGGAACGCGGCTGTTTAGATTGTTCCGTTCAAGTGTGCGTGCTAAATTAGCGCATTCTTCGCGCTCCTTTCTGTAAATTGCTTCACGATCGACATCGCCCTGACGTATCAACCCGCTTAATTGTTCCACCGACTGCGCCAAATTCGCTCGATGAACTTGGAGTTAGGCGCAACAGTAACAGGAAATTGGCGTGGTGACGATTTTACAGTGCTTAATCTTATTTGGATTTGTTTTTAAAAATAGTATCAGTCGTTTATAAATGAGAACTGTTTATCTTTTGAGCGGAAAGTTGAATTTTTTTTATTCGTAAAAATTATACATTATATTCCTAGAGTGGATAATAAAGTTCTTACTTACATAAACATAATGCAGTGTAAAAGCCATATTTCAGTATAACAGTACATTATGTGCCAATGAAGAAAACAATACTTTTCTCCCGCTTTTGAGGTCGTCAAATTATGTTTTTCGAGCACGTGTGACATGAATGCACTTATTTTAAACTTGTTTCGACCTTGTGCGAAAATAGTACATTGTGTAACTATAGTACATTATGTAACTAAAAACTTTATACAATATAATCCCATAAAAAATCGCGTGAATCACAATCTCTCAATAAAGCAATATATTATACGTGTAAAGATGGTTATACATGTAAAGGGCGCTGAAACGGGATGGAAAAGGTCGAGTAGTGGAAAAATTTCATTGGGTAGAAAAGTTCTATTTTTCACTCAAAAAACAGGGCAAAAAAGTGGCACTTTTCGGGCTCGTAGGAGGAAAATTATATTTAGATTAATTACATAAGTTATCAATTTATACAAGTTCAAATATTATTTATATCATAAATTTTCCAACAATATGAGTATAGAATTGATTGGACATAATCTAGAAATTTAAGTTCCGTTTAAAAACGCTCAAATATCACAAAACAATAGTCCTTGTAGAGAAAATAATGTATTTTCCATTAGACAAAATATTATTTCATTACGACCACCTGCAAGAGAGGATTATTTTTTCCCTTTCGGCCGGGGTTCCGTGCCAAGTCCAGAAAATCCGAGGCATTATATTATTTACTTGGAGAGATTGCCAACGTAACTAGCGCAAACACAAGCCGGTTCCTCAAAGAATTGCGGTCAAAGTCAGGCGCATGAGTCTGTTTGCCGGGGCTTGATCAGAAGTCGGTTCGGTTCCGCCAACGGCACGCAAATGGGATTGCATCTAAAATTTCTTCTCTTGTTCCTCGGCCCGAGCGATCGATCCGCGTGGCATTCTTTTACGCATGGCTCCGGGGCTGCTAGCCAACTACTCGAAATGTTCAGTATTACAATCAAAAAAGAAGTAAATAAAAAATAAGTTATAATAAATACATTGATAAATAAGTTACGGTCATTCGTAATTTATTGAATTTTTTATTAAAAAAAAGTCAAATTTAATTTGTTAAAGAATATATGTATGCATATACATACATTGATTGAAAAAATGGTTTTCATTTGATTCCTCGTAGAGTGAATTCTTAAATAAATTTAAAAATTAAATAAACTATGACTATATGAATGCATTATGAATTTCTTTTCCTAATTCAGATATGAAATACGTTGGTATCACAAGTTAAGAGCCAAAGATACCAACATATTTTATTTTTCATCAGGAAAAAATTATTCTTTGATTTTCAGCTTGTCGATCTTCTAATTACGTCATTTTATTATATCATTCTGAACATTTCAAATATACAGCATTATAAATATATTTTTTATCTGCGTAATTTTCTCTTCAGTATGATTATCATTCATGATATTTTAAATCACCCTCGACTTCGGAAAGAATCTTTTAAAAGTTAAAAAATAAATTATTAATGATAGCAGAATATCTTTTAATGTTGAAAACGATTAAATTTTGATTTTAAAATATTAATGGGATACACAGAAGCGAATTACACGAACCTGCGAGCACACGTTGGCAAATTAAAATAATGAGTTAAAAGTTAATCCAAGCGTTGTAAAGGCAACTTTATGTTGATCCGAGGATCGTGTAACCTGGTGCAATTTTATTAAAACATCCCTTGTAACGGGTCATAATTTGTCACGACGCAGAACGCTCGTGTTCCGTATAAACAGTAATTTTAATACACCTGTTATCTGTGAAAACGAACGACAGAGAACGGAAACGAAAAACGCAAAGGCGCGCCTCGTTGAAAAAATGACCTGTTTTAGTTACGCCGCCTGGTTCGCGCTAATTCAAATAAAAATAAAACTTTGTGGTGTACGGAGTCGGAATCATAAGATAATCTAAATGTCGAGGAATTGCGCGCGCAATTCTAAGAGCTGCTCCGCGATTTCCGGCTCGTCCTTTTGTTTGCAAAAGAATCGAATTTTCGCGGAAATTCAGGCTCGAATTGCAAATTCCGTGCGATTAATTAATCCGAGCGTTTAATCGCTCAATTAATTTCCGTAGTGCGTTGCATCGTTAGTCAATAATGCTTGGCTTTGGGTGAGAAATAAAGGCGCGGCGAAGGGAACGCCAAGAAATATGGCATTAATAATTAAAACACGGAACTCCCTTTTACGGACTTTTTGAAACTAGTATAACATTAAAGACTTTTTTTGAATATAGGTGATGCGGTGCGAGAAGTTATGATCCTTTAGATTATTGAAAAAAGAAAGCAAAAGGAAAAATGAAAAGTTCGAACGAGTAACGATAAAACAATTGGAAAAAGCTTTTTCTTAACGGTAGTGCTTGTTTTAATAAATATAGCAAACGAATAAATGAATTAACAAATAAACACTTATTTTCATTATTCATTTTATATAATTTCACGCATTATTTTGAAATAAGTGGATTTATCTTATAAATTCGTTTCTGTTAACACAATCGTTCATTTTCACTTATGATACTTTACGTGATACATTATTTTATGCAAATGCATCGTTCATCGTATTATGAAAAGCAGTAAATTTATTTGCACGTTCCCTTCTTTCAAAATATTTTAACTGTACCAATATTCGACTCAAATTAAAAGACAGTATCAGAAACGTTTAACAAAATAGAAGTTATTTTTACACGGAGAAAAAAGACTTGAGAAAATTCTTATTCTTACGCTAAAAAAAAAAAGATTGAATCATCTCGAAATTGGAAGAAAAAGATAGTACAATGTTACCATCTTAGATTGTACAACACTCACCGTGGCGCCATCTCAGGTGGGCTGAAACAAAATAGTACAATCTAGATGGTGCAATCTTTTTTCTCAGTGTATGTTTCATCGTAAGGCTGGTATATACTTTTGGGATAAGAAACATTTATTATGTTGCATAATAAAATTTAAGAAACAATTGTAAATGTAATTATAATGTCTTTAAAGATTGATAAATTGATAGAAAAATTTTTGTACGTAACTTTGCTGTGTAACACGGTAAAAAATTTCGCTACAAAAGTATACAACAGTTTTATGATGAACCAGAAATTTTCTTAATTCTTTTTTTCGTGTATTTTTTTTTTTTATAATAATACTAATAATAAACTAATATATTATTAGCTATTTTGCTGAATTGTTATTATTTTAAATGAACGATTTTTGCACTGTAAAGGCCAATAAAACTAACCACATTTTATTTTACGTTTATTTCAGTTTTAAGCGGGGCCTGCAATCGCATAGACAGAACACGTCCAGGATTACATCGCGTGATTTCAACTCAAGGTAAGAATTTTATTTCTTTACTATTTGTATATCTTCGGAAGATTTATACTAAATTTATATTGTGTGCAAATGTATATTTATATATCATGTGTAAGAAAAAAAGAGATGTGCTTGAAGTTTCAACGTTTGTCATTAAAAAAAACATAGTGCCAGATTTCAGAAGTCTGGCAGTAGTACGGTATGCATCTGGCAGACGTCTGGCTCGCGATTATGATCCAGACTTTTGCCAGATTATTGCCAAACCAGCTGGCAGTATTTTTTTCCACGCGCGTTCATTGTTCCAAATGGTAATTTCTACTACTCGTGTTTTTCCTTTTTTTATACTGTATTTTGATATTCAAGTACATTTTACCACGGTAACGTTTTCGAAATGTTTTTAGAGCGTTACAAGCCTTGTAATACAAGGCGCCTCTCCGTTTCGCCGGATTCGAAAACACGGGGTACAATTATTCAAAACAATGATCAATACAACTCGGTCTGAACGAGCGCCGAAACGATAACATTTTCGTGTAAGTTTTTCGTCTTCTTTTCGCAACAGCTGTATTTTCGACGGAAAGACAGAACGACGCGCAAGCCCGGCTTATAAAAGCACTTTTCTTCTGAATAATGTGCTTTATGTACAGCCGGAAGTCCGCGTCCCGCCAGTACCGCCGCGCGCTTGTAAAAACTTTACAACGCGGGATTACGGAAGAAGTCGAAACAAGAAAAAGGTTTCTCTTTTTGCTGCGAGAATTAGTTCTTAATGAAACGTTATCGTGTTCGCGTTATCGAGTTTGATTGATATTTCGTGCGTCCCGCATATTCCGTGTTGCAATATGGAACGTAAATAAATCGTGTATTATAAAGTGGTTAAATTAAAATGCGGAGAAAAAAGTTACGATTTAAAATATAAATGCAACCGCAAGTTCAATTATGTATTTATTTTTTGCAAAATAAAACGATTGAAAAAAGCAAATTCATAGATACAAGAGTAGTAATGATTTCAGTGCTTATATAATAATATTGCGAAAATTAATCTAGTAATTCAATTGATTTTTAAAATTCAAAAAACTATGGGGACTTGATTTTTTTCGTCGCATAACGCATCGCAAGAAACTCATACTGGGGAATAAAAATTAACAATTTTTCAAAGTTCATATGTAATTTTACGTTTATGTTTTCTCGCATCTTAAAAACAGCAAGTGAATAGAATTATGAGCATAAATTTTGTTCAACTTTAAACGTTAAAAGATCGACGATAACCGTATTGATAAATACTAGCGTTGATTATACCCATATTCAATGTAAGATTAATACCACGTAAATACAAAATCAACGCTTGCTTTGCGATTAAAAAGCTAAATAATTAATTTCACGTCAGACCAAACGTAAAGTCGCACTCCTTGAAATAAACAATGACTACTTGAAAACTAATTTCTCAACAGTAATTGATTGAACAATCAATTAACACAATGGTTCATTAAAGTAGTGGCGCTAAATAAATTATAAACTTTCGGAGTTGAATCGCGGGAAAAATTAGAGCAGGCGAAAAATGAAAACGAAGTCAAAAAGGACGAAAGAAAGTCTTGTTTTAAAGTCTAGGCACTGTTCTCGAAATAACGGCGATGTCGTTTCGTTTGTCCGGCACGACAGATATACGAGAGGTTATATTAAATTATATAAGACAAAGAAAAAAGGACTCTCCTGTCTACGATGAGATAAAAATAATGCGAAATACAATATAAGAGATTTTATTATTAGTTTTTGAACCGTCGAAAGAAAAGTTGGCTGCGCGAAAATCGCTTTACTTTTATTATCGAAGTGATCGTTGCTCTAAAATTTAGTTCAATGAATACTATATCTTTTTGATACAAAATTTTAATCCGAATAACATATAATTTTTATGGCAATTATATTTAAATTATTTAATATAAAATTTCAGAACAATTTTTAAATTTCGATTCAATCATTTGGACATAGTCTTCAAAAAAAGAGATTATTTAACGTTAAACTAACACTGCCAAGAAGTCGTGATAATTATTTTATAAGCAATTCGTTTAACGGATGTCTTAAACTAATTTGAACAGAGTTGCAAACTTTTTTTGTTTTCTATGACTATATGTATCTTAGTATCGTCAAGTCTTCCTTTCAGCTGATTGCTTTTTTAAAACTGACACCGTTTATAGCTCTCGCGATATCAGTAACGTCATTTACTGGCACATTTGTAGCAGCTAACCAGATGCAATTAAAATAAAATAGACGATTCCACCTAACAATGGTACTGAAAATTACGTCACTTAGATACAAAATTACTTATATTCAATGTATCTTATACGTTTTTATGTTAGATTTTGATAAACTCATTTACACAATTTACGAGTCTGAGAAAATGAGTTAGTAAAAGTTACACATTATATGGGGAAACATACGATGTATTTTGCGGTGTGAGTGCTATGAAATCGCATTTTATTACATTTTCATTTCGTGAGTTCTTAGCAAGATAAAGTGTAAAGTCCAACATAAAATTATCCAATTTTTAATTTGAATTATTCATTTTACATTCTTTTCATTTATTCACTGGCCTATGAACTTATTTTAATAGTATTTATTCATGAAAATTGTAGATAAAACCAGTTTTGAGTTAAAATTGTATCAATACATTCCATTATTTAAACTAAATCTCTTTTTTATACATATAAATATAAAAAGTTACTATTTACTGCAGACAAGTTTAATAATTAACTAAATTATATTAATAATAATAGTTAAGTTAATAATTGAATCTATGAATAATTAATCAATTATTATTTGTTGGACTAATGTTAATCAGGTAATGAATCGAAATTATACGATAAAAGCTTTACATGTTTAATCAGACATGTTATTAATTTTGTCGCGTTAACAGATAGTCGAGGAAAAAATTCATTCACTGCTGGCAGGTATTCACCTCTAAATGTGTCTGTATAATTACATCATTTGCTCCAGAGGCCACCGTTAGAGAATTACATAAAGTAGCACGTCGAAGCTATCCGCAGAGAAACACTGATATCCACAGTTTAGATGAGATATTCCGAGCGAACGTTTTTGATTTATTTTAGTGGGTGTCTCTGCAAGTCAAAAAATGTTAGATATCTTGTGATCTCGATTAATCAAAAGTTATCAGGTGGAACTAGTCAAGTGAAAAATCGTTTTTGCGAACTTTGTTACGTTTGATTTGTAAATCTTTTGATTACATACGTGACGTTATAAAATGTAAAATTGGTAGTACACGAAGAAAAATTTTATATTTTCGAAACATAACTTTTATTAGAAATATATTTATTATTGTGATTCAAAATTTGATAAAACTTTAATTTTTTTCAAAATTTTTTTGTTTTTGTATAGAAGTTTGCATTTTGCATAAAAAATTAGCTTTCTTTTTCGCCATTCAATTGTAATAACTTTTAAGCACAATTTTTTTCTTACACTTTTTGTTTTGTTTTTTACAAACGATCTTCGAACGTTTAGGTTTCAATGCTGCCACCGCAAGTCATTTCGCATGACTAACTAAATTGACCGGTTGATAAATATCCCCTTGCATTTGCGTGCGCCTGGTGACAGACAGGTTCATTTTAAGACCCCTCACAGTGTCGGTGTTACATTTACGAAACCAACTTATTCATCAAAATCAAATAATAAATATATTTCGTGTCACCGATATTGCGTACACACGTCCGTTGGATCGCGCACGCCCGACATCGACGATTAATCATTTTGATGATGTCGAAACGTCATCCCCACGATGACATCGTTTCGTAACGTCAAACTAGTAGCAGAATTATTTTGTAACGAACGCTCGACCTTTCGGCTTTGCTTTGCCATACGTGCTATATGCGCTGGAAATAATTGAACATTTCGCCAAAGTAAACTTGGTAAAAATCGGTTACAGAGATCCATGCGGAGATAAAAAATTAAAGTTTTATATTTAATTTAAGAAGAAACGATAACATTTAGCTGATAAAAATATATTTAAATTATAGTTTATGTTTCATGATTTCGCAACATAAATTTGCGAACTTAGTTAATCAGTTTGCAAATTTTTTTGTATATGTACCCCAAAAAAACGATATCATACAATATGGATTGTAAAATTTCCAGCATGCTGATTGGTTGAAATAAAGCAATCTAGCAATGTCATTGGCTGAAAGTAATTACGATATGATATCTTAAACAGTTTACTATATGAAATTGTGCACGTTACAATATGTGTTGTGTTACAATATGGTTTTCTCAGTGTATAAATGTATTCGCAAAATATTTTTATTGGTAAATTTATTTATGAAAATATAGAATTCGCATAAAAATATAATAATTACTTGTTGAAGTAGCCCTATGGCATGCCACGGAACCAACACGTATGCTTATACGCGTGGGCATCATACTATTAACATATTGTGGCGGTTTCAATGCTGGGCCGCGGTATTGGCACAATCAGCGACACGTGTGGGCATTTTTTCATTTCAAATGTGTGCCCAGACACAGTGTCA
This sequence comes from Aradophagus sp. ZL-2020, assembly GCA_022817685.1. Classification (NCBI taxonomy): domain Eukaryota; kingdom Metazoa; phylum Arthropoda; class Insecta; order Hymenoptera; family Scelionidae; genus Aradophagus; species Aradophagus sp. ZL-2020. Next base: position 18,920 of record JABFOV010001012.1, read on the forward strand.
GCCACGGCAGTGGTATGTTTGGCAAAACGTGTGGGCATCCTATTATTTAAATATTTTGGGAGCTTGATTTTTTTGTGACTGAAATCAAGAGTGATGTAAAGCCACGGTACTGGCATGTAATATGGCGGTCAACAAAAACAAATCATTTATAAATTTTTAAATTTAGCAGAACGGGCCAGTATGATTCACAGAACCAAATTGATCCGACATTGTTGGCCATACGTGTGGCTTTCAGTTTGGTCAGTATCGCCTGGTGTATCGCCCATACGTTGAGCTACATTTTATTAAAAAATTTTTGACCTGTGGGCAGTATGTGGGTTCTGTCCATATCCAAGACGTGATCCACGCGTGTAGCTCGTGCGGCTATACCTTTGGCAACATATGGCATACCAATGTTGCAACGTGTGGCTAAAGGTCTGGGAGAGTGTGGCAAAGAGTGTGGCCATGAACCACCCACAGTACTGGATGCACTAATTTTTTTCTGCGCGGGTAGCGAGATCAAATTGTCTGCAATTCGAAAAACTGCAAGCGAAGGCGTTTTGGTGCAAAAAATTGACGAATGATTCGTTTTATTTTCTATTTATTTCCAAGCTCTCGCCCGATCGTTTGAATAAAAACGAGGGAAATCGTTTTTTCTGCAAACATGTAATTCTTCGGCGGAGCGACGTTATTCCGCAAATTTCATTCGAGTTTTTGCGAGATAAGATTTTCGCGAGGCGAATCGGGGCGAAAAGCTACAAATAAGCGCGAAATTGAACCAGCCGGCGTAAAAAAATAATAATATTAACTTCGGCCGGACGGCGGGAGTCGCGAAAATCCGGCCGAGCAACCGATCACTTATCCTTCTTAAGCTTACGTTGACGGGCCCGGATAATCCCTCGATGACAAAGTAGCGTCCTTGCACTCCCGCGCCCGCTTAATTCCCCGTCCCCGCCGTAGCTTTGTCATCCCTTACGCGTCAAAAATAACTCGTTGTCAAGCGTATTACCGGTTTGCTGCATTTCGTGTTTCCATTTTCAGTTTACCTTTCCTCCTAGTAATTTCAGCAATTTTGAATTCTTTTCGAATCAACCTTCTTTTTTAATCTTTTTTATAACCCGAGATTTAAATTTGATTGAATGGCACTGACACTCGGGACACGAGATTGCCTGATATAATTCGAACGAAGTCTATTTTTTCTATTATTTCCGAAGAATTGATTAAATTTTAAATTATCCAATGGAAGAGGTAATTTTTCAAGAGCATTAACAAAATAATCGTTATGAGATATGTTGGAAAACAAGGTCAAGAGTTTCGATTAATGTAGAATATGTTGTTATCAACGTGTATTTATGTTAACGGAAATTGGTAGTTTAAACGTCCTCAATACGTTAGTTGTAGGACGTGTAAACAAACGTCATGTACATATCGTTAAGTGACTAGTTAATCAAGTGATCAAAACGTCATTCTATTGATTCGAAATACAAATTGTATTTGAGGAGTCATTATCACGCTTAGTGACAGTAGCTCGAGTGGACATCTCGAGAAATACTTCAGATCACTCGTACACTATAGATCTAGCAAATATTAGACGATTATACTTGAGGATACGATTAAAGTCACCCAACAGAAAAGTCCTGTCTATTTTTTTTTTATAAAAAATTTAACATTTTGAATTGAACATTGAAATTAGTTACTAGAGTTTTTTCTTTCTAATTAGTTAGTAGTGCTGTATAGTATATTGTTAAAAATACACCATAAAATAAATTTAATGAGGTAAAAAAATTAAATATCTCAGCCGGTACTGTAGATATCGTTATCGACTACAAACAATCCGTAAGTTATACGTTTCTCTTCTTCATACATCACTCCCTACTTTACGAACCAAGTTAAATCAACATTTTTCTCAATCAGTGTCTTATTACCTTGAAATATATATTAAACTCGGTACGATTTTAACGAACAACGATATTACCCTCTAAAAGTATAATGCATTATTTCCCATCACCGCAGCTTTCCTCGGTTCCTGAAAACCTTTTTACTTCATTGTTGCAAAAGTATAAATATCAGTCGCTATCAGACTGGGATTTCTCAATTCACTTGGACGATCTCGCAGGTTAATGTTACTTCCATTATTTCACCCCGGCAATTCATTAACAAATAAAAAGGACGGAAATCCGGATCGGGCGTGGAAGTGGCGCAAGGAGGGGGGGGGGGGGGGGGGGGGGGAGAAGATGGGGAAAAAAGGAGAAAAAATGTTCGATCGACGTGTCATTGTCACGCGGAAGCTAGAAATCGGCCTTCAATGAGAACGCGCGGCAGTTCGGTGCGAGATAGTTTATTTAAGACGTTGTTTTTGGCCGTTCTACTTTTAAACGCCGGAATTAATGGCCCGGACCGGATTTAATGCGCTTGGTAATTTCGAAGATAATTAATTTGAAGTGAGTCGGACGTTTCTCACGGCCGTGCACGGGTTTCGGCTTTTCGTCGGAAATCATTATTTTTGGTGATTTTTTTTTCTCTCTCTCTCTCTCTCTCTCCCCCGATTAAGCGCCGTTCAATTAACTTCGGGAAAGCTAAGCCAAATGCGATCGGACTCGCTCTTGGCGGGAATTAGAATATTTTACAATCACTTTTACTAGCCCGGACCGGTCGGGCTTTATGAATGAAAGTCCCGATATAATCGTGAATCGAATACACGCGTTTCTGTATCCAATATTGTGGCCGAATGAAAAGGGTATTGTACCTACAGGGGGAAGGATATTTTGTAAAATCATGCTCAAGGTAACCGAACTTGTGTACAATTTCGTAACTTTTTTGAATAGTTGAAAGTAAGGTTTGATAAATGTTCATCACAATTAATTTGATTGCAAAGTCACTTCCAATGGTACTCGTTCCACATTTGTTAACTTTTTAAAAATAATGAAATTATCCAATTTATTTTGGCAAGTTCAAGATACCGACGACAAAAATTGAGTAGTTGCAATACTAAATTCAGACACCGTGTGTCTGAATTCGTCAAGAACCGCTCTTCGCTTAACAATTACACGCTCCACGTCATAGATAATCGTACTAACTTGACAAAGTTTTTTCCCTCCTCGTCATCAATACCGTCGTCGGTATTTTTGTCACTTCACTCTCCGTAATAAAACACATTTATTATGCGCGCATTATTCGAAGGAAGAAAAAGCCATTCTCGTGGTAATTAGATGTAAAATACAGGACAGCCACGACCGGGGCTTTCTAGCGCGCTTTTACGCTTTTCGCAAAAAGACTAATTGCAATACGTTAAATAAAGAACAAAGGCAGCGCGCGTCCATCGGATTAGTTATATTTTTCAGGCGGTCAAACTAATGTTAATTTAATTAAGCTTTCGATGTGATTATTATTTATAAGCAAAGGTTGCCGTTCGCCTAAGTGGCCGAGTTTTTGCGAACCCGCGTTCCCTAAATAAATGATTTTAATAAAGAATGACGTTTGCCGGGAAAGCCGATAGAGCCGTTTTTAACGCGCGTAAATATTCAGCGGGATAATGAACTAAGACGAACCGCGGCCCAGGTGGGGCGCAAAGTCGGTCGCCGAAAAAGAGACGCGCCTCGTCAACCGATCGCCGGCCTTTATTGAGTTCATTGCTTTGTGCGAGGCGCGATAAAATATTTACGCGATCGAAAGAAATGCGACAAATGCACGCGCGCGGCTCGGCAACGAGCACTCAAATCGCGTCTTTATGAGAAAAGACTATACGGTGGAATTCAATTTTCGCTCTTTGCCGTTCCAAGTGGCGGCAAGCAAATCGCCGGGATATAAGCCGAAGGATAAATATTATGCGCACCGCTATTTTATCCAAATCAAATATGCACGCCATTTTTTTACCCCGCTCTTATTTCCTGCGTCGCCAATTCGCTGGATTACAATTTTCGCAAAAGCACTCTAATCAACGTCACCGTCCAATAATCTGTCCGTCCGCGCCACGACTCTTCAAACTTCCGAGCCACTGAGTTATTTCTGATTGTTACAATATTAAATTTTCCGTCGATTAGTTATTTTCACGTAATGAAACGAACCGTTTTCAATTAAATTTAATAGCCGAAAATTGAGCACTGATTGTTATTTTGTCGAGTATTTTTTGTAAGCGTCGCACGCTTAGAGTTTAAAATGTAGTATTAAGGTTTAATTGAAATTTCAGCGTGGCGTTCGATTAAGGCGCGGAGGTGCGACTTTTTTCGCCGGAATATCGCTTCGACTTTTTTTCTCTATAAATTATCATTTTAACGATGAAAAAAGTTCCTGAGACAAGGAAGTTTGCTTCAAACGCTATTTTTGTATGCAGAGAAAGTATTTTGGTTTTGACGATGAGACTGTTATTTTTCGTTTCGTGCAACTAAATTTTACCGTTAAAACAGTATTTTAGACGTATTAAAAATAAAAAAAGGTACTATTTAGCGCGTAAACACTATATTTTACTGACGTGTAAAATCGTAAACATTTGCATTTACACCGTACTCTCAGAAAACAAAGAAGTAGAACTGGCAAAAACGACAAATCTACTTGTTTTCGGTGTACACATTACCATTTTTATGCTTCAACAAATACAATATACTACTTTAACAAAAAAAAATTTCGTGACACAATTTTCTTAGTGCACTATAATAATTATAATAAACTATAAACACACTCATGCATCGAGATTGTTATAATGAGAAACAGGCAATCATTAAAACAACAATGCAGACTGTGGAAACGACAGTCTGACTTTGCGAATCAAGTTGATTGCCGGTAGTGATTATTTCCGACGAATAAATCGTTTCGATTTGCCTTCGCGAGGTCGAGTTTTGGGATTGTTGCGGTCTACAGCTGTTGTTGCTACGCTGCATCAAGGCATCGAAACGTACTATTTAAGATATTAAAAGCCAATATATAGATATCAAAGTATCGTGAATGCACGAGTGCGCGTACGAGCAACGAGCGGCGTTGCGTTGCCCGCAGAGTGCTGATGAAATTGGCTTTATAACTCCGAAGACGGCGCGCTCGGCCGGGAGTCGAGATTGTTATAGGAGCGCAATTATTGCCGACGCTCGGATGAAAATGATGAGCGCAGTCGGGCGCCATTTTGTTTACGCCGTCGATGCACCGCGGAGATAATGTTTGTGCATGGGATAGGAACTGAGACGATATTTGAACGACTCATTGAACGGCTCGCGGCGTATTACGCGATCGTTACGAGCGATTGCCTCGGCGAGGCTCGTTTCCTGTTGGCGGTAAGGCGCAGCAGCGTTTCTGCGGGATCTTTCTTCTCTCAAGGTCCCGGCGATCGAGAGCCGCCGACGACCTCGAGAGGCCTCGGACTCGGGCGCGAGCGGGTGATAAAGCACGCCGGATAATTAATTTTATAGCTACTCAATTTCCGAGGAAATCGGCTACCGTGGGCCCGAGTGTCCGCTCGCCGGGCTCCATTTATGTCGGCGCAACAAAACAAGGCCAGCACAATCACGACATCCTCCTCTCGGGGCCCGGCAATATTCTTCGCCGCTCGGGAATATTCAGCCAGTGATGAGGCCCCGGCGCAGATTTACGACCGGCATCCTCTCCGAGGCTCGCTCGCTCGCCCAAACGGCTCACCTTTTTACGCACAACACCAGCAGATTAATCCATGAGAAACATGCCTTTCGTCCCAATGAAAATTGCGCCCCTCCCGATGTCTCGGACTGATTCATCTTTTTATTCAACTTTGTTCGGCGTTCTCTTACGTTGTTGCTCTCTCGCCGCGTCGACGTCAAATTAATACATCTGATAGAGCGAACGAAATTAACGATAGCGTTGCTTTCATGTACGAATACAAAATTAAAGTAGTGAATTAGAAAGAGTAATGCTATATTTTAACAATGTTCCATTCAAGTTTTAGTTTTATTTTGTTCAAGTAAAGACTATGGATAATTTAAGGAAATTTTAATTTAGATATGGATAATTTAAGAAGTAAAATTTATGGAGATAATTTTATGTAATATAAAAATGTGACTATTAATGTAACGTTTTATACCAATTGCCAAGTGTTTTTGCCAGACATTGTTACAATGTTTTGTTAGTACGTTCCATCCACTCCCCCCTCCACTACTCCCTTCTTTTTTTGTGTCTTCCCTTTATCTCATCATTTTTGCGCGTTTTCACGAAAGCGAATTTCGACTCGCGCGCTCGCGAAGCTGATGATTGAACCTCCGAGTTTCAGTAATTGAAGGTTTCGAACGGCTAATTTGTGTATTTCACAAAAACGTTATTCAATTTGCATTTCTCTAACTTCTGATTCGCGGAATATGAATTTGCTACTTTCGAAAGGACCATTATTTTTCACATAGTGTTACATTCATAGAAGAAAAATATCGCGTTACTTTTTTAATTCGATTTATAATTAACTGTCGATTGTTTCATCGATTGATACTCGAAACAAATTGCCAAAAAATTTATAAACTTAATTCCCTGCACGGAAAAAGTATTTCCTAACTGTTCTGGCAAAATAAGTATAATTTAGTATAAAATTTTTTTCCACGCGGGTCATTATATTTGCAAACGGTAACAAAGGATTAAGAAGATGAAATTTCTCTTTTACCAATTAAGAAAATAAATTCGACGAAGGAAAAAATCGAATTTGACAGTGAGTCGACAATGATTAAAGCAACAAAAGTTGCTGGAGAAAATTGAATAATAAGCGTAAAAAGACCAACGGCGAAAGCGGTGGAAAAAGGCGCGCGTACTCGTGACGGAATCGTGACAATACTTTCTTAATGTCTCTTTTTCTCCGTTTTTCTCGCTCTCGAGTCGAGTGGCGGTGGCCTCCGTAATTTTCGCGCGAGCTACCTGCCGTACCTGACGAAGCTCTCGTTTTTGCTTGCCTTTTTTCTTCGCCGCCAGTTCTCCCTCTCCGGGGAGACACGTGAAAACTGCCACGCGACTCGCTACAGCTTTTGGAACGAGTGAGAGGATGGGAAAAAAAATCGATTTGTCGTCCAGGATCCTCGGGCGAAATGCGAGGAAAACGAGAGCAAGTCTCTTGAGATGGTTCGACGCGAAGTGGGCTTTATGCCGACGAGGAAACAAGAGGTATTTGAATTGCAGAAGTTTGGGAAATATCGTTGTTGTGTTTATAACAAAATGCGACGGGACGGGGACGGTCATTTTTTACTGCCATGTGACTGATTGGAAAAATTGTTGCGAAACTTTTTATTGAAAAAAAAAGGAATTTGATTGTTAAAGTAGAATTATTATAAAAACAATATCTCTAAAACATCTAAATTGAAGTTGTCTATTTTTGTTTTTCAAAATTTTATTTTCATTAATTCATATTATTTTGTATTGAAAATTTATATTTACAATTCGAAAGCGATTGCAGCTAAAACTTGATGCAGAACAAATTTGTAAACTTTCAGCACGTGTTAAAAATACGTTTAGTTTGAAAAAGTCGCAATGATGGTCATATTTTTTTTCCTGCATATTAATATTACGTCTCGTCTGATTTTATTATTCTTAATTGTAATTATTTCATATGTATTATTATAACTTCAAAATACAAATTGATATTTTAAGAACCCAACAATCCTTTGGAGAAAAAATACATGACGTGAAATTCTTCTGTGTTTAAAACAAGTGATAATGCAGATTTTTGCCGTTTATGACGAACTTATTAAAATGATTTGCATTTCTGCACGTTGCACGATAATGAATAAAGTTGCTGGATCAAGGCAAGAAAGACATCGAGTTGGAGAAAAGCGGCACTTTTTACTAAGCATTTTCATCGAAGCCGACATTTAATTTGAGTTCGCAGTTTTTTGTACGCATGATTCATGCGTTTATGCGTGAAATTGTTTTTGATTTGCTTTCGATTTGTTGAATCATACAATGTACTGCTAATTGAATTTCATGTCTTTGGTTAAGCAACGTTTGCGTATTATACAGTATTTATGAAAATATCTTATCGAAAACTTTTAGTGCAATTATTCGTATCCAATGCTACTTTTGGATATAATCTGGTTTCATCTGGATAACATACAGTCGAATCTGGATAATATATATGGTTCTCGATCTTGTTCCATACGTCATCGAGATTTGTTTTTTTCCACGCGGAGATTTTACTTCTTTTCGTTTGGAAGATTAAAGACATTAATTTTTTGCTGTAATGATTGATTTTTTAATTTTTTCATAAAGACACGCTGTAATGTTTACAACTTTGCTTTTAATTTAATAATTTTTGAATTAGTTATTTTCATCGATCACAATCTTTATTTATTGATTTGTGACGAAAATTTTCCAATTTCACGACTTCGCAATGAATCGTTTCGATCTAACATTGTTTAACAAATTCCTGTTCTTTATTTCTTCTGTGTCGAATTAATTCTTTGCGTGAAACCAAAGTTCGTTGTCAGCGAGAGGTATTCGTAAAAGATGATAGTTAAAGGAGTGAGGGGGGACGGAGGGGTGTCAAGCCGCAAATAACGCCGTACTATCGGAGACGAAAAACTGTTAGCGATTCGTGGCGCAAAAAGCGTCAGAAATTTAATTTTCTGGTGCGGGACCGCGCGAATTCGCGACGCACGATTAGAAAGTGTTCGGTCGAAAAAAGGGCGAAGACGAGCGTCTTTTTCGTACTTGGTCGGCAAAAAATCTTATCCAGCTTGACTTTGACATGAATGAAACGGGAGCGTGCCACCTTCAATAGTTCGATGACTTTATTTCAACCGAATAAACGCGCGCTTTTTTTGTTCCAAACAATTTTAACTAACGGTAATATAAAGTTGCTCAACTTTGTGTGTGATGTTTCTACGATGCAAACATTTATTCAAATAATACAGCATGAAAACTAACCGAAAAAAATTGTTTTTAAATTGCATTATTCACTGACACAGTTTTTACACATAAACTGTTTATTCATTATTTAAAAAAATCATATTGAAATTTATTTTTTCGAGTGATGATAAAATATTTTAGAGTTACAAATCAAAATTAAAAACAACAGCCGTGAAAGAAAAACAGGCCACCGTTTTCGATCAATTAAAATACCGAATTCCATGGGACGTCCTGTCGTACGAGTGCGATTCGTCGCGGGGGAATGGAATCGGCGTAAAGAAAAGAAATGTGGGTTACAAAAGCCGGGCAATAACTGCGTAATGTAATTGCCGGAGAATGATAGTTGCTTTACGGTTCGAGAGGAACCCTAGGCGAGATTGTTCTTATTTCTTTTTTCTCCCACTTTTTTCCTCCGCAGTAGGTACTCTCGCCCAAGACACATCGTTGGTCCAAGTGAGCCAATTTTTCTTCGGCGAATCGCGATCGTATATGCGCAAACGGGTCACAATGGCCGCGTCCCGAGTCCGTCGAAAATATGATTACCGAAAACAAACCGACCAATAATTCATAATAGAATCTAATCCGGGTCTAAAAAAAGGAAGCTGGAGGGATCGGCAAAAAAGTTTCGGGGAGGGACGTGGGAGGGTGAGCGCGAAGGTCTAGCGAAGAGGGGGTTGGGAGGGGGGGATTGAAAAGCTCGGTGAAATCCCACAGCGTGGCGGTGTTTGAATTCGTACGCGGAGACGGAAGACGCCGGTTGAATAGGTCGTGCTTAGGTCTAGCGAACGGATCAGGTGCTGTGCCTGGGCCGTCCGGCCTGGGCAGTAGCCTCCCACGCCAAACAAAAGTCCTTAAGCCTTAGACTGAACATGATACCCCATTTACCAGTCGCGTACGAAATTTCTAAGTCCCATGTTATATCGCACGGCGGTACACAATGCCGCTCGGCCGGAGTTATGTAACCGTCCGTCCATCCGTTGCGCCGCTCAAAAAGAGCGCATTTTTCAATGGTCTGTTGTGCTGCCGACGCCCCCCCCCCCCCACCGTTCCTCGACCGCCCCAGCCCCGTCCATTTATTTTTCCAGCTTGTATTTTCGCGTGCCGTCCGCTTGTGTGAACTCCTACTGTATCCACACTATATTTCGGCCCCCAAAAGCCAGTAGATGTCTCCGCTCAACGCCGGCGATTAAAGGAGAGAATGCACTTTCCGCTTGATAACACGTACTGTGTTTATAATGTCTGTGACTCACA
>JABFOV010001013.1:0-28972 GCA_022817685.1 Aradophagus sp. ZL-2020
ACAGACAAAGTCAAACAATCTCTCGGTTTACTTTGTTTATCTTTCAGCTTTATATGTTTAGTGTCTCTTTTCTGGTCGACAGTATTGAAGGGCAATAGTGATTCGCTATTTTATTTTTCCCAGTGTATCATTTCTTCAAAAATAAAATATTACAGTATTAGACGTCGAAGTGAATCTTTTTTGACCCACCCAAGGGAAATTCACTTTAACGTCAAGCACTGAACATTATTTTTCCAGAAATTGTTAAAAAAAATAATAAATCCATTATTTGGGAATGTTTTAAGCGTTTCAAAGTTCGAATTTTCGGGACGAAAGTGCGCGCTGTCAGAAAAGTCGAATTTTGACCACTCAAAACAATTTTAAAATGTGGTACTTTTGATGAAGATGTCAGGACAATTTTGACATAAAATTATTTTACTTCAGACCTTTTTGATTTCGATGAAACCATTTTTAAAGTAATGTTTAAAGATGGAAGCAATTACAAACCTTATTTTAGAATTGATTTCATAAAAAATAAAAAAATCCGAAGCAAAATTATCTTAATGTTCGAATTTATTTCCAATTTTGTCCATAAATAACCATACAAAAATTATCGAATTGCACAAAATCATGTTCTATGATTTTATAATTAATCATTTGCTTATGTGATACAAATGTTTCTTGTAATTTTTATTCATTTTCAAAGAGGTTTGAAATTTGACGTTTCCCCCTGTCAAATTTAAAGTGGCCTAGTTCGCATAGAATGCCTCATATAAACTTCAATAATTAGTGCTTTTACAAAATTTTTCATAAAAGTACTAACTGAAATATATTATACATATAATTTTTTACATTACTCACCAAAAGATGAACATTTCTCAAGATCCTAAGGATACACTAATTCAACAGTCAATCCCATACGCAATTTTTTGTTTTATCTATCCTTATTGAGGGCACATACAGCCAATATAAATTCCATATAAATGCAGTGATGGAAAAACGGTTGCATGTCTTTAGGTATCCTATAAACGACACAAATATATTTATTTCTATCAGTAAGTAATACTGTTCAATTCAATTTGATTAAGAGATGTTTATTAATATACATATAATTAGAATGAATAACATATGAATAAAACAACTTTTTTAATCCACAATCTTGTTACATTACAAATTAAACAAAAGAATGAATTGAAATGAATGAAAATTACTTTTTCCAAAGTAATTACAATACTATTTTAATGCATATGATTAAACCTGAATCAACACGAATAAACAAACTTCGCTTTTCGAATCTAAACCTGATTACATACTTTAACTTATTATTTTAAAGTCTAAACTTTGTTGTTCTTAATATTTACGTTAATCTTTTATTAATTTTACGTTAAATTTGTGTTATCGTTTGATGCGAAATTTGTGTTAAAATGTGGACACTACTTTAGAATAAATTTTACGTTAACTGTGTTATTAGGGACCTGCATTACAAGTCAATTCCTTTATTGCCTTGGCAACGGCGAGTTGTTTACTTCAGTGTTTTCTTATTCATGTTTTCTTAACCCAAAACATATTTTAAACAGTAAATTGTTCATTAAAAAAAGTGAAAAATGTACTGGGGTTACAGTTCAGCATTTGATTTGCAAAAATCAATAATCGCGAATACTGATACGGAACCCATAAACATTTTAATATTAAATTCTAGTGATGCACGACACGTATTGAAAACTGTATCATCTTTACATTTACACAAAAGCAACCGTGAAATAATTTTCCACGTAGTTGAAAATACGCTTGATGAAATCGCAAGATCTATTCTACTGTTAAGTATATGTTTCGAAGAAGGTTTAGGTATGTACATTTGTTTTAAGTGACAACAAATCCTTATACTAATTTTGTTAATAAACGATTTGTATACTTTAAATTTTTTTACTAACATATAAACATTACAGTTGCTCTCTGTAATACTTATAATTAAAAAAAAAAAATATTGGAAAGATGTACATTACAAAAAAAATGTTAAAGTTAAACGGCATACAAATTTGATACTTATTTAGATTTTTTGAATAATTACATTAATCAAAAAATTAAAAAAAAACTTCCGTGTCAACAGTATTTTTCTATCATTGCTCATGTCAGTTGGAAATAAATAAGTTTCACTTTGTTTTATAAACAGAATTTAAAACCTTGATAAGATAGTAATACGAAAATTTTTGTCAGAAAAAAAAAATTCTTAAACACTTTTCAATAAAAAAATGTTAATAAAAAACTAAATTAATATATAATATATAATTAATATATAATATTAATATATAAACTAAATTAATATATAACAAAGACAAAAACAAAAAAAAAAAACAAAATAAACATAAAAAGAGCAGAAATACGAAAAATCTAATCTCAAATTTGTATTCAGCGACCCAAAAAACCCTGGTATACTAAGTTTTATGAAAAACAGTTCAATCACTCAATTTTTTGTCTGCCATTTTAAATTTTGAAAATTTAACCTTAAATTTGCATTCAGCAATCTAAAAAACCCATATACACTAAGTTTTGTGGTAAACAGTTCATTTTTACCAATTTTTGTCCGCCATTTTGAAATTTGGAACTCTAACCTTAAATTTACATTCAGCGACCCAAAAAACCCTTCTATACTGCGTTTCATAGAAAACAGTTCGATTTTTCAAAATTTTGTCCGCCATTTTGAATTTGGTGAATCCTGCCTCAAATTTGCATTAGTGACCCAAAAAACCCTTGTATACTGAGTTTCATAAGAAACAGTTCATTTTTTCAAATTTTTGTCCGCCATTTTGAATTTTACCAATCTGATTTCGGATTTGTATTCAGTGACCCAAAAAACCTTTGTATACAAAATTTCATTAAAAATGGACAATTACTGATAAATAATTCAGAGAGATAACCCCTTTCTCCCCCCCCCACAATCACCCCCTCCCCTCCCTCATTCTCCCGTTTTCTTATGATAAGATCAAAGTTTAAACGATTGAAACTTAAAATATTAACGAAAATAAATTTAAAACCTATGTAATATTTATTAAACGTAAAAGGGATTAAATTATTCAGATTTAATATGAACTTCTAGATTCAAGGTCAAAAAACTTTAATTTATATTAAAAAAAACAAATGTTAAATGTAAAAAAAAAGCCAGAATCAAAACAGTAACGTTTGTTTGACCTTGACTTTCTTTTACGATTACGAAATCAATAAAATAAAGTCCACTTATTGCAACAACTGTTAACAAATATAAACTGAGAAAAACACACACACACACACACATACACACATACACATAGAAAAACATGTAATTTACCTTTTCAATAAGACGTTACGTTTGCAAACTTCGACGAAGAATTCTTTACTTATCTCCACAACTATTCACTGAGTACTGACGCCGCGTCACCCACCGACTGACCACACTGCGCAAAGGGGGGTGGTTGGAGAAGGGGAAAAAGATCAAATTAATTACAGGGCAAAAAATTACAATTTATTTTATATGCACGAAAAAATAAATAAGAAAAAAAAAATCGTTGTTTTAGGACTTCAAGAGGCAACACGATATTATCTCGAAATATTAGGTAATACGCTTTTAAGACCTGCGACCGCAAAGTTCGTTATTTCACGATCAAATGCTCTCACGGACGTTATAACGGATTCGAAAAAATGCGATTGGCTGGACATCACTCAATTAAAATACAAGCACAGAGACGCGTTAGAACATTTATACAAGTAAGATATCAAAAATATTACCTGTTTTTCCTTTTTACTGCATTTCCATACTGCATCACTTCACCAATGGCTGACGCAACTCCGCTTTGGTCGTTAGCGTCGAAAAAGAGACGAAAAGGCCCAGATCTCTTTCCCCCCAGCGCACGCACCAATCGCTGCCTTTCTCTATGCTGTTCCCACTCACGCGAGTAAGTAACGCGGCGCGTGATTGGCTGTTATCCCGCGCCACTAAGTAACGCGGCTCGTGATTGGCTGTTCTCCCGCCTTGGCTTCCGAGACGGCTTCTAGAAGCTTCTGTGGTGTTCGCGCATGCATATTACAGAGTTTTATCAGTATATCTTTTTCTTTCTTACACCAAGTAAAGCAGGACGAAGTATGCTTTTATAAACTAACTAAAAACTTCGTTTTGAAGAAAGAAATAAAAAGAAAATTACACGTGCTTGAAATTTATGATGTTTTACCTGCGATTTTCATCGAGAATTGTCCAGTGTTTTCTGTGTTAATTCGCGTATAATCAAATCAAGTTATAATTGTTTGAAACATTAAAAACATCGTCAGTTCCGCCATTATTCTCTGCTTAGATTTTGGGCTTTGGGTGCCAGTGAAAACATCTCGACTTCAAAACTGTGGGATTTGCGGCTGAGGCGTTCACTGGGGACGCGTTACGATTACAAGCAAGGTGCATTCGATTGGGATTATCATATGATTTTGAAATCGCGAGAAATTAAATATCTAACAGCACACGATTACACGTAAGTACTTGTTTTGTTTGTTGCAATCATATATATATATATATTAGCATTGGCTTTAGAAAAAATATCTACAGAATAAATACATAAATCAAAATACACTTTGGCGTATTCCAAGAAAAACAAATTAAATAATATCTGAATGTAAATATTGTAGTAATTCAATAGAACCTTCACAGATTTTGGAGAGAAAGTGGCGTGGCTTTTGTGTGGATCGAAGGTGAACCAATCCGAGGTAATCCAACTTTTGTGACACTGAACGAAAACTTCCAGCCGATTTTCTTAGGCGATGTTAAAAATGGACCATTTTTTACCTGGATGGACGACTCGAGTGAATCGAATAAGTGAGAATAAAAATTAAAATAAAATTACATAAATTGAAAACTATTATGTATTATTATCAACAAAATGATTGCATTAGATAAATATACTTTAGATTTAATTTTGAATAAGTGATAATTAATAATATTTTTTATTGAATAATATTTTTAATTTTCTTTAATTAAAATTTAATATTGAAAACAAAAAAATATTTTATTTATTTTAAAAAAATTGTTTCATATTTACTATATATTGATTATTGAAGTCAAAATAAATTTTCAACATGTATGAATAAAATGTTAAACAATTTCTTTTGTTTGATAGAAATATACGAATGTCAGATGTAGTGGAAAAACAAATTATGAGTGCTATTTATGAAACTCATAAAAAAGAATTTATGAGCGAGGAAAAATTTGCTGCACACCGTGATAGTTCATTAGTAAATGGAATAATAGTGATGAAACTTGATGATCAGAATTCAGAACAGGAATCATGGACAAAAATAAATAAACTTAAAGAAAGAAAAGCTGATTTGAAATGGATAAGCTTACCAAACATACAGGTAATTTGATTATGATTTAGAAAATATATGTATTTTTAATGATGTAAATATTTATTCTACAGTTTCTTGCAATGTTATTTAACTTTAGACTTACCTCTCCATAAATTATTATTAAATAATTACATTTAGTATGACTTAAAAAGTATAAAATATTACTATATATAATAAATTCATTTCAGGTAAAATTTTATGAGATGACTACATTCATTACAAAAGTCAGCGACAAATGCAAAGCTAAATTTGATTGTATTTGGATCGGACAAAAAATACAGAAGAAAGATCGCAACATATATCACTTATTAAAAGAAAGTGGTATATTATTTTCGGAAACAAGGCAGTTTTTGGTTGATTATAAAGATGATGAAGTTAAGATGTTTGAAAATGAGTTGAAAAACGATGCAACAGAAAACGGATTCAAAGAAGTTGAAGGATTACACAATTGTAGAGCTGTATTAACATTTAAAAAATAAGATCAATGTTCTGATACAGCATAAATTACCAGTTCAATAAGGTACTTATAAACATTGTGATTTAATGAAATTTTAATAGTTTATAAACTATTATATATTATGAAAAAATAAGTGTTGATGGCCCATGATTATTTTTACTATAAATTAAAAATTAATTACTTTTTAAAAATTGTCATACACTTTATGATTGCATCAATGCAAATACTTGCATCAAAAATTTAATAGCTTCGTATAAATTTCGCCATCATATTTAATTTCTTTATTAATTTAACAAAAAAAAAAGATTTTAATTATTTGTCATTTTCATTGGTCACTTGTTCATGACCACCATTTTATGTTCCATATTTTATTGATCATATTTATAACTAATTGATGCTACAAAGTGTTTGAAAAATAATAATTGATAATTTTATATAAATATTATATGAAGCTTCAATTTTTAATTAAAATGATACAGCTCATAAATATTTGTTAATGTCTCAAATCTTGATAAGAATTATTAATATTGTCTCAAATCTTTCTAAAAATAAATCATTTAATGTAGACAAATTTAATAATATTTAAAATTAATTTTGGATACAAAATATTTTGCCTTTTCAAATATCAGAGGAATAATCTTTGAAATTCTTTAAAATATGACATAATTTAAAATATCTTTTATTCCTTTACAATTTTTCTCCTGTTCCAAAATCATAATAATTCTAGAAAAACTTGCGTTAGCAAGTCATAACTGCTTGGTTTAACCAGTTTACATAAATCCAATTTAATTTTGTTTTTTATTGGTCTTTTGTATGATATTTCAAATGACCCAGTGTCAGTGATTGTGAGGTAAACTCCATTTTTTTCCAACTTTCTCCAGTTAATGTTGAAGATATCCTTGTGTTGCTCAATGCTGATTGATGGATTACTATAGAATTTTATATAGTGAATCATAAAAGTAATTTGTATTTACCTTTTTTTAAAAAATGTTTTAAATTGTCTTTCGACTGTAAACTTACCCATACTTGGCAAAGTTTGTCAACAGTGTCACAAAACGTTCTCTCATCATAGCATCTCTATTTATTTTATGAGATTTTCGTTTCGAAGAATACTTTTCACAAAGTTGTTTTTTACCTTGCATATAAAAAATGTATTGTAAGTCATCACCATGAGTGGCACCTTGAATAAACAAAATTTTTTTATAAAGTTACCTAACAGTAGTGATCAATTGTATAATAAATATAAAAAAATATACATATACAATGAAAAATTATAAACAATAAATATTGTTCTTGCCTGGGATTAAAAGACGATCTTCTTCTTCGTATCCAAAAATATAAAAATATAAAGATTCTATATTTCCATATTCCAGCATATACTGTCGCTTTAAATCAATAGGATTCTCAAATAACTCTTTTGCAGAATTCTAAATATTATTCCAATAAATTAAAGATATTAGATTCATTCGTAGAATTAATACAAAGATAAATTTCATTAATCTTTAAACAAAACAATTTTTAACTATTAATTTAAATAAACCCTAAAAAATTTTAAAAAACTTCAGAATCAATAAATCTTTTACCATGAAGTTAAGAGTTACATTCATTTGGGTTTTGAACAAAATCTTTATGATCAATTTGACATTAAATTTTAATATACTTCTATGTTCTATATAGTATTTATTCGTTTGAAATGGTACTCACTTCTAAAATACTTCCAGATCGCAATTTCAAGGTAGCTTCATTCGCTGAAAATATTACATTTTAGACAATGTTTTTAAACATAGTCGTAAATCATATACTTAATTATCATACTTTGTAACACCGGAGAAGCGTTCCCAGACGTAGTATTATATTCTCCATGTTTTCTGATTAAATTCCTTATACGTTCGTCTAATTTTCTGAGAAGTACACTAGTTTCTGCGTTCGTATGTCCAAACATATGTTGGCCTTGGAAAAAGTGGCCATTTTTAAATTTCCTGTCGTAACAATCATCCATGAAAGCGTTATTCCATGAGACATTTTGAATTTCTATAGATGGTACAAATGGCAATTCCATTCTTGCTACCTATACACATAACAGCTATTAGACCTACCCCTGTTACATAAATAGCATTAAGTGAACAACAAAATAAATAAATAAAAAGATTTTATTATTTAAAATGATTCTTAGTTCAACTGTTGAAATAATTTTTTTTCCAATTATTTACATCTACTAGCTTTGCAGTCACACTAGTTAAAATTTGTATGTCTGCAGTTAGAAATTGTAAGGCCATCTGATTCGAATCATATCCTCTGAATTTTTTCATATTTTTAGCCAATTTCCTGGCATGCTTCATAGGATCTGCAGTAAATGCCCATCGACAAAAGACTGATCCGCTTAATGCAATTGAACGGTGGAATAAGTCTGTAGTTGTTTTAAAGTAATGTTATTGAATTTTTCAACACTTTAATGTAGCATTTAAAAAACGATTATTCTACTTACTTTGTGACATATCCGATATCAAATGCATGTCAATACATGCCCCACCAGCACTTTGACCAAAGATAGTGATGTTATTTACATCCCCACCAAATTTCGCTATATTTTTCTTGACCCATTTCAAAACTAAAACTTGATCTTTCAATCCAGCATTCCCTGGAATTGATGGATGGTACATATTCAAAAATCCTATGAATATTAATAGAATACGTATTAATACAGACGTAGAAAAATGGTTAGCTTTTAATGTTTCACTTTGTACAAATGAATTTATTGTATTTTTCTGATTTTAACGTGCTAAACGAAGTACTGTTACATTATTTATTTGATACCTGGAGCCCCCAATCGATAATTGAATGTGACTAAAATGACATTCTTATCAATCAGAAAATCTGGCCCAAAATTATGACTGTCTCCAGATCCAAAATAAAATGCTCCACCATGAATCCATACCATGACCGCAATCTTCGGATTTTCTATTGTTTTGTTATGATTGAAACCAAAATTGACCTACAAAATGTGAAGATTTTTATAATAGTTTCAATAAGTATTAAAAAATTAGAAAACAAGTAGTTGAATGCGAGTGTAGGTCAATGAGATACTTTGATATACAATTTTGTTTATTTAAGTGTGTAATAGCTATGACATGAAATGTCACATAATTGATTATAATATACTGACATATTTACCAGAGGTGTATAAACGTTTAGAAAAAGGCAGTCTTCGTCTCCATGAAACTGACTGTCGTCATGAAAATCCATTTGGGGACAGATATTTCCATGTTCTATAGTTTTAACCACATTTGTCCAGTTTTTCACTTCGATAGGTGGCTTTAAAAAAGATTTGTATCAATATTTGTTTTAAGATTATTATGAAGCTATTAATTTTCCACGTGATTCTTCCAAAATCAGTTTAGATGTTTTAAAAATAATTTATTTTTAATTTTTTGTTTGCTAAGTCTGGATTAAAGGATAATTTTTATTTATCATATCATACCTGGAACCTGTTTTTCCCAACTGGCGGTTCCGCATATCGAATGCCTTTAAAACACGAATACTCTGCTCCACTTAAAACATTTCTTAATATACGTCCCTTGATCTTTCCACTGTGTATTTCAATGATATCCGTCATTTTATCAAATGTTTCATGTTTTTGGTAATTTTTTCGCACCTCGTCACAGTATTTTTTACCATAACACGCATATTCAACACAAAATAACAGTACTGTTAAGAACAAGATTAATTTCAAACGAAAATCCATTCTGCTTTCGGGTAATGATCGTTTATACGTTCTAACATAAGTTCATTAATTGTACGTTTTGATAATAGATTGATATATTATATGAAAGTAATACAAAAGATAGAACTAATAAGCGTACGTAAGATGTTTTTTTAATTCTATCTCAAAGAAAAAAAACAAAAGAAAAAAATTATTACAATAATTGTGCTTGCGGCCTTCATTTGTACCCTTATTAAAAAGATTGTTTATCACTAAATAGTCATTATTTTTTATTAAATTATATTAATCTTTTATGTACGAGTTATATATTGTAAAAGTATAAATACAATAGTGAAAGTTTAAAATATATTGAAAATTGGAATGAACATGCTTTTATTGTAAACAATGAATCGTTGAGTTTTAAAATTAATAATTTCTTTATTTATTCATAAGAATGTTATAACTAATCATTATTTATATAATAAAAGTTAATATTTAAAACTTAAAAGTAAATCAAGTAACGCAACTTTGTAATCATTCATTGATAAGATAACGATATGATAAAATCGGCTGCCAGTCAATTACTGATTTTTACATAGTGGTTAGTGTTACGATCAATAGAGTACGCCTCGAATAGCGTTTACGTGAAAGTACTACCTAACTCTATCGATAAAACAGGATTTATTTAATCGATAGGATGTATTAATATATTTCCAATAGTTTTGCAAATAACATTTAAATTTATTTATACATTTTTTTAATCTTTATTTATAAGGAAAGAAAAACAGACGACTATTCATAAAATCACTTTCATTTTTGTTCAATTTATAATGTTATTTCATGTAGTAAAACATTATTCAGATTTTTTAATATATGAATATGGTATTATTTTATGAATTTTGCATAAAATTGCAATTTAAAGTCAACTTCAATATTGTGAGCTTTAATTAAAGTAAATAAGTAAACATGTAACTTCAACAAGTTAATATATATATATAATATTATACATTATTTATTTACAATCATTTGTACTACTGTTTCTTTCAAAACCAA
The DNA here is from genome assembly GCA_022817685.1 of Aradophagus sp. ZL-2020. Lineage (NCBI taxonomy): Eukaryota > Metazoa > Arthropoda > Insecta > Hymenoptera > Scelionidae > Aradophagus > Aradophagus sp. ZL-2020. The sequence goes on from JABFOV010001013.1 coordinate 10,551, forward strand.
CTCAACATTTTTCAAAAGTACAGTTTGTACTATAGATAATTACAAAATTACAATTACACGCACAAATAAGTGTGCCAAGAAATATTTTGCAAAATTTAACGTGTTTCATTTTCTGGCGTTTCTTCCACTATATCGTAAAGTTCCGGCACACATATTTTGTGTTTATATTTTTCCATATATTTACGCTGCCATATATTAACATTGTTAGAAATCGGTCGCGTATTTTCATGCATAATTAAATCTTTACTAATTTCCAGGTAGCCACCATTTCGAGACGATTTCTGCCATTCTACGTTCACAGCATCTTTACCTTCAATATACTGGTAAGTTGGTTTTCTAAAAATACATATTTTTCTTTTTTTAATTGAACATTTGAATATAATGTAGGTGTTGTTTGGACCAGAAAGCTATATTTTATACAAATAATCAATTTCAATTTTAACATTATTTATTGAACTTACCCGTATTTGGCAAAATTTGTAAACAATGTAACAACCCGATTTCTTGTCACTGCATCCGGGTCGCCTTCTTCTGACACTTTTGTGTTTGGATCAAAATATTGAAGTGGTTGATTTAAATCTTTTCTGTAAAACAAGTATTTCAAATCTTCAGTGTGAGCGACTCCTAAAAATCAATAAATTTAGTATTATCGTAGGGAAAGAAATAAAAAGATTTTTACTTCCATCACGTAAATCTCTCAGTGAATATTTTAGGTCTAAATAGCCACTGAAATGCTAATTTTGCGAAAATTACAAAATGTTAGTAAGTTTTATTATATAAGAAGTAATTTTTGTTTAATATTTGTTTAAAAAAACGTTTACCGTTTAAGGAACTCGTTTTTGATACGTAGTTGAAATAATAATAATACACTGATTTTGGTTGAACGAATGTCATCAAAAATTTCTGTTTCAAATCAATGCCAGTGGAAAACATAAGTTCAGACGATGTCTAAAAAGAACAAGTGTTATTGAAATTAGATCCTTAAATATTGAAATTTATTTGATAAATGAAAGAATAACTAAAAAATTTTTTATAATTTCTTTTTTATTTTCATATTTACCTTAAAATATGATCTGAAGATATTAATTGATCGTCGGTGGCGATGTGTAATTCTGTACCAAAAGTTCGTTATTTTGTTCCAAGCGTTTTTTACTTTTTTTACTAATGTGCGTCTAATGTCTAGAATGAAATTTGAGTTAAAATAAGTTGAATTATTGTCTTTCAATATATTTACGTTTCATGAATTCGTTCAATATATTGATTAAATTATATTACGAAACTTATTTACGGTAATTAACGTTTGACTTTTAAAAATTGCAGCACTTTGAAGCAACAGTGAGAGCTGCTTTTCGTCATCAAGGATCGTTTGATGCGATGACTAAGTCCTGATCAAAACATTTGTGAGAAAAACACGATCCCTATTCTGGTCTCCTGGCAGATTAACGGTAAGTAAATTTATAAATATATATACATTTCGTAAATACTGAAAAAAAAAAAAAAAACTAAAACCTTGATTCTTATCAAATCAAGTTCTTTAATTCTTTGCTTTTTTTATGTTTTTTTCCTTCTCTTTTGATCAACTTCTACTTTATTTCGCTATTCAGTTGATTAATCAAGTCCAGCATTTGTCAATGTCATCAGCAGATAGCTTCTTACAACCCTTATAAGAATAAGGTCGAAATTTTATTTCTTTGCATTGCTAAAAAAATCGATCAATCGCAATATTGATTGCTCTTACGTAGACTTTTTTTCAATAAAAAGAGTGTCGTGATACTTAGAAAGGCACGAGAAAAAATGGCCGTCGAACTAAAATAACCCTTCATAACAAAAAAGTCACAATTTTTCAAAGTCAAACGAAAAGTTAACGTACAACTGAGTGCGACTCCAGTTTCCAGACTCGTGAAACCCATTATGTGATCCCCTTTATTTATATCCTCATTCCCATATTTATTTACAAAGCATTCGTTTATAAATGGTTCCTTGTCTTCATATTGCGCCACTTCGATCGAGGGAACAAATGGCAATTGTAAATCCAATGCCTGAAATTAATCATCATTTTTATACGTTTTAAAATCATTAATACTCATAGATTACACTTGCTAATGTCAGAAGATAAGGACACACTTTTTCATGTATAATTTGACTATTACGATAAGACGTAAAAAAATGTATGCTTCATTATTGAGATGAATTAGAAAACGCTCGATAGTTCAACTGATTAATTGAACTTGACTGTATTTTCGACGTTTCCATGAACACGCACGCCGAAGCACGAGCGTCAGTAGCAACCGGTCGGATCGAGTTCGTGGTGTGTACAAAGGCGCTACTAGCAAATTAATGAAATGTTATGCGACGCGTACGAATTTGCGTCCGGTTAATCGAATTATTTACAGCAGACAAATCGCGCCAAGTTTGATTCAAACTTTTGCCGTTGTGGCTTTTAACAATTTCATTAACGAAACAACCGCGGGCTTCGCATGCAGCGAAATAATTTCACGCTCCAGATTAGCGAGCCCGCCTCGGACTTTATTTAAGCTCCGCGTCGCGAATTAATATCAGGATTGAGCCCGAACATGTATGATTTTATGTTGAATGGCAAGAGCGCTGTTTTCGACTAACTCTATAATATTGTTTTTTTCGTAATGTTAAATTGTTTGCCATTACTTACATTGGAAAGTAGCCCGGCGTGCTTGACTAGGGTTTCGACTGGAACGTTCAGCAACAATGAGACCATTGTGTCCGTCGAGTCGAGAGTGTTTTTTTTTATGTTGTTCTCTTTGTACAATCGTTTCGCGAGATTTCGACCTTGTCTCTCGGCATCTTCCGACGTCATGAAACCCCATGGGCAAAAGACCGATCCGCTCATCGCGATGGATCTGGCAAACAGATCTAGATTGATAAGTAATAAGATGATGTTATTTTGAATTTTATTGTAACCATTTGATAATTATTTTATACGTCACTTTAAAAATGATTTCATCAAATACTGGGTTGGAAGTGTATTATGGTATCTGTTTATGACAAATGAAATTAACTTGCAACGAGCAGTTTGAAAAAATGTGCATTAAATGCATTTAAGTATTTCAAGAAAATCTACTTAATCATTTTTGGAAACAACTTTCAGTCAATATTTTCATTTGAAGAAGACTTTTCCAACGAATTATAAACTCTCAACTTTTGATTATTTTTTTTAAAAGTCATGCTAAAATATATTTTACATTTGATCTTTGTTGCACAAAGTTTTCATGCACCGAGCAGATATTTTTGCGAGTGACTGTTCTAACAACTTGCTTGATTTGTTAATTACTTCGGGAGCTATTTGCGACAGTATGTAAATCGACCGCAACCGCTCCCGCACTTTGTCCTATCAAAGTGATCTTGTTCGGATCGCCTCCAAATTTGATGATGTTTTTTTGCACCCACTTCAACACCAAATTTTGATCTTTCAGGCCCGCGTTCCCCGGAATCATCTTATGGTTTAAATTGAGGAAGCCTAGACGAGAAGCACCATACGTAAGTAAATTTGTCACAAATTTAATTATTGTTGAAACTTAGCACGAAAATTCGAGTTACGTAATGTTTTCGTTTGAATTCAATTTGAATGCAAATGCACACGAACGCTGAATACAATGATTTTCTCGTATCAGCATTCTGATAGTGTAAAATACGTAATTATTAATGTGTCAGTACTTGATTTAATTATAATACACTGAAAAGGAAATTTCTACAATAATGAAGTTTTTTAGTTTAAGTTTTATCTATGAAACTTTTGAAAGTTCAATTAATTTCGAATTAGTGTTTTGATTTCTTTGATAATTTTTTTTTTCGTACCGATTGGTCCCAAGCGATAATTAAAGGTTACCAAAATCACGTCTTTGTCCAAAATAAAATCCGGTCCGTATTTTGATGAATTCCCCGAGCCTGTCAAAAATGCCCCACCGTGAATCCACACCATTACTGCCTTCAAATCATTGGAGAGTTTTTTAAAATTAACCTGTTGGAATCGTGTTGTTAATCAGTATTAACAATCTTTTCTTTTTGTGATAACTTAAAATTAAAGCAATGTCATTTTTTTTATTTATCGAATACACTGGACGATTTGGTTATTTTCTTTTTTAACAAAATGATATTCATATTTGATTGGCAAAGTTAGTAATTTGTACTCAACTTCTTGTCTTCAACCGTGCAAATATTGTTTTACGGGCAAGAAAGTGAGTGAATATATTTTTACCATAGGGGTGAAAACGTTGAGATAAAGACAGTCCTCGTCTCCCATAAAACGTCCGCCGTGGTTCTGGGGACATGCATCCCCAAGTTGTATCGCGTACAGAACTTCTTCCCATGGCTCGATTTCAACAGGTGGCTTGTCAAAAAATTATGTCAGGTCATAATGCAGCGTTTATAAAGTACACAAATTTTTCGGTCAATCTATTTTTCAAGTCAACGAAGAGTGTGTAAGTGTTTTGCATTAAAAACACTTGATTTTTGCAGAGCTTGTACTCAAAATGAAATGTATTTGTTGGAACATTTTACATTTTATAATCTTTACTCGTCGATAATAAGTTGTTAATGAAATTAAAAACCACCAGACATTTGAAGTCGGGATTGATGAATTTACCAAAAAGCGCTTCTCCTTCAGAGGCGGCTCGGCATAAGGGATCCCCATGAACGCGGCATATCTAATCCCCGATAATACGTTCTTTCGGAAGACGCCCTTTACAGGTCCGCTGTGCGTGTTTACGACGTCTGTAAACAATCTGTCCTCCCCCGAAACCAGTCGCTGGCAGCGTGCATAAATAACAATCACTAAAACGATCGCAAAACCGAATCGCTTAGCCATTGCAAGCGACGTTTCCCGCGATCAATCTGGTACTGAAAAAGGACAGAAATACCAACATTGACAATCTGCCGCAACAACACTGCTGGGACAGCTGTTTTCAGCAGACGTAATTTCGTGCTTTAGTACTTTCTACGATCGAGGATGTTTCGTTGTGAAATTCTTTTGTCAAAAAATATTTTCGTTTGCCTTTGGACTGAAATCCAATGTTTTTAAAGCATCGGCGCAATTAATTTTAAGCGTAATGGGTTATTAGGACACTTAGATTAATGTTAGTATGGTTGAAAGTGACACTGATTTACCAGCGAAACGAATTTAAGTAACCTTGAAGTTTACCAATCGATCAACCGGCGAATTGACCTTTTATCCCTAAACATAGAGAAAACACTGAAAATGACTTTAAAGCATAGAAACTTTTTTTTTTAATATATTCGTTACTGCAAAAATCATACTTTGGTTGCAAAGTATGTTTACTCACATATTTTTTAAAATAATGTTTTGATAGTGTAATGATTTTGGTATGAAAAACTTTAAATTTAATTGAAATAGCTGGTAACATCAAATCAGTGACAGTTGTTAATTTAACATCATCATTTTTTATTAAGTGATCTTGAAGCGTTTGAAATTATTATTATAGATCAAATTCATGCTTGAAAAATTACACTTCGCACATTATTTGAAATTGTCTTTGAAACATGAAATCAAAATACGTAAATATTTGTAAAATCCACAACGAATCGTACTTTATTAGGTAAATGTAATCTAACTTCAATATTAATCTTTGTTTAAAGTTACATAGTTTGTAGTTTCCATTTCACTAACATAAAATTATTTTGCTAAATTAACAACATGAATTTATGTATCCATTAATAACACAATTTTACCATTTAAAGAAAGAAGATTATTTTTGAATATTATCCATTATATGTTATTACTTTGACGAACTTCAATTGATTTTCAAAAATTCACGACTTTCCCCCACTTTATTCGCGACTTTGATGTGACACTTGTTTTGATGTGTAATGTGGGTTGAACCATCATTAAGTTCGGGATCCCGGATGAAGGCATCTATGCGACTTACCTCGTGCGAAATTGTCCACGCTGTAAACAGTTACGTACACTGAGATCGTACATCAAGTTTCAATTGATTGCTGCCTTCAACAACCAAGGTGTCTCGCTATCGATGGTTCTTGGCAAAACACTGTATTCCATTCTTCCCGTCACGTCCGTTCAAAAACAAAACAAAACAAATTGAAAACAAAAATTTAAACAATTTCGCGAAAACTAATTAAAATTTCAATCAATCATTTGCATAGATAAAGTTTCAAACGAATAATTCTTTTGTCGTTGCTTTTTTTTCTTCTATTCCCCTTTTTATTCTACGCTCGTTAATTAATTAACACTGCCCGCAAAGCAACATATTTATCGATAACGATATCTCGGTCGTTGGTGTAGCACCTGAAAGCTGACAAATGAAAACGTCGCGTGTAATTAGGCGCAAATCATGGCGGTCCGAGTGGCCCGAGCCCGACTCCGAGGCGCTTCATTGGCCAAATGATCGCGCGACTCCGCGCTCCAAATTGATCTCCGCGTGGCGCGCGAACCTTTATATGGAATTTGTCGCGCAATTAAATATTCAATCGAGTCTTTCGACAGCCGCGCACGCTCGCTGTAACAAAACCTTTTTCGATCTAGAATGTCGCGACCGGTTCAGCGACCTTGCCGCGAAGGATGACTCGGCGCTCAAAACTTTTCGGAAAGTTTGAATCGGAGTAATCATTTCATAACGCCGCGCGCCGCAGACGACTCGGAAGGCCTTGCGTAACGGACTTTCGGCTCGCGATCGAATAACGTTTCCTTGCATCTCGTTGCTTTTTTTTTTCTTTTTTACTTTTCTGGAAAAACGAACAGTCGAGACACGAATGCCGGAGCCGTGCGTGAGAAAAAGTTGAAAATCGTTGAGCCGCGTTGAACGTCCGATCAATTTGATAAAGAGTTCAAACGGTCGATTTGCAACATCGAAATGTTTTTATCTTTGTTAAAAATATGATTTTCTTTGGAATATGAAATTATTTTACATACAAAAAAGGATGTCTTTTTGCAACAAAATGAATCGATTTTAGAGAAATGTGATAATGTTAAATATTTTCCATTAAAAATATATCTATGTTGCCAAGATAATGTATGCAATGATTCGAAAAATTTACGCGTGAGAAATTGCCAATTAGCCCGGTGACATAAGGCTGACGAATTGTCGACTGACGACTTACGGCTTCGTCGATTCGTTAAATTGCTTTTTACCGAACGATGAAACGTGCTTTCTTGCGTTCAACATCGCGCTTTATTCGTCGAATTACATTTTACGACTATGTGTAAATGTGAAATTAATTGTCGGATTTCTTTTTCACTCGTTTCCTTTTTTTCTCGTTCGTTTTATTGTTCTCTTTCGCTTTGATAAAAGAACCTCGAATGAAAAATCTTTGTCGCTCTTTTATTTGCCTTCAGTCAGCGGTCGGTTTGATTGATTGTGAAACATGCATTAATGGATACACGTAAACACATTGCCTAGGACGAATATTATAATCGGTGATTATTTGACAATTAGTTTTAATTCATGCTCAAGGTTTAATTTAATTGAAATCTATTATAACAACGCATTGATGTTACAGAATAATTTGAATCATTGAATAAATCATTGAAATAATCTTCTTAAAGTCACGTTTGCACATGCTTTGTTATCCGAGTATTAAAGTAAAAATATACGTTTTACAATCGGTAATAAACCTTCGTCTAAAAACAGAAAAGTGGAAAGTTATATTGCGGCTTAAAAAAAAGAGAAATATTGGGGGAAAACAATTACATCCAACAACTAACTGAAAGAGGAGTGGAAAGAAGAACCGAAACACGAATCTGTTTAATACATTTTTCTACGTTTCTATTTATTATGAAAATATAATACAAAACATCCTATGTTGTATTACATAGATAACAATGCTCAATTAACGTTTTTTTTTCTTTTTCTTTTGTCATAACATTACCATCCAACACTATCAGAAGCATGTCAAGATAGGTGAAGTCGTTTTTTTTTCTTTTTTTTTTTTTTTTTTTTTGGAGGAAAGGCCCGATATACAGAGAAATAGAGATAGGTATAGATAATATGTATATCATATATAAAGTAGTACAGACGATACATAGACTCAAGGAATCAAAGTGGTTGACTGGCATTTTTTTCTCTTGCTTTTATCTTTTCTTTTGTTCGACTTGTTTACCTCATTTTTCATTCGCTTCGTTTCATATTACTTGTTAGCAAATTTTCGTCGGTTGCATCTCTGTTTCTTCGTTTTGCGTGTCGTTCCTTTCACCTTTTGCAATAAAACTGTCGACGCACAATGGAGTTTTGTATTAGAGCTAGTTACAAATAATATCAAACGTATGTAAATAGTGTTAATAATAAATAAGTTCCTCGTTATGAGAGTTAGAAGCTTAACTGTTAATCATCTAGCGTCACTATCATTTCGCGTCTCTTCTTGTCACACCCAGCTACTGAATCGCTCTACGTCATTGTTTTCATTAGTTGATCCGCCTCCTGGCTTGTTACTTCCCTTTAGTTTAAACTTTAAAGTTGAATTCAACCCGCAATCGATGCACACATCAACTCGACTCGGTTAATTATTCAATGTTTCGATAGATCGAGAAAAAAAAAGTGAAGTGAAATTTTTAATCAAATCAAACAAAGCTACGAGTACACGTTATCAAGAATTTTGGAGCACATCGTTTTGATAAGTGAGAGTGATTTATAAGAGGTAACAAACAAAAACTCAAGAAAAAGGGAAGTGAAAGAAAGGCAGAAAGTAATGAGAAGAAATTAAACTTGCACAAGGAATAAAATGGCGAAGAACCGAGAGTTTAATTGTGAGCATCGAATGGCAGCTATGTCGTTAGCGCATCTACATTAATTGATTCGTTAATCTAATATATCACTACCTTTTAGGCGAGTTGCGCTCAGCTCGAGCCCTTTCCGCAACAGAAACTGCGTCGATCGGCACGCAAAAATCAACTGCGGCCGAGCGTGTGAAGCCCGGCGATTTTTCGACGATTCGATGAGTAATTAATACCGGCTTCGAGCGAAAGCGCTTTTGTATCTAGGCATTACAATGTTCATCTACGTAAATGCTAAATAGTACAATCAGCAGTACGATTAGAGTAAGTCTAATGACAATATATTAGTGTTTACGCATATTTTCGCGTGTGTATTTGAGTAAATGTGTACGTGTATATGCGTGTGTGTATTTGCCGTGTGTATGTGTACGAAAGCAGAAGCGCGCGCAAGCGCACTCCCGTTTGTTTGTTTCGTTAAGTACTTTGTCGCCTTGCTTTCACTTCTTTCGGTGAATCTTTCGCGTTTCGTAAACCTAACTTGTAAACCTATATTGCTCATCGTATTGCTGTCATTATAGATCTACGTAGTTCATGCAAAGTGGTATTTATTACCATCGAAAATACGGCGGCGTTTTTTCCGAACGTCGGCCGCATTCTCCCTTTGGTTCATCTTCTGCATTTTTTTTCCTTTCTGTTTTTTTATTTCTTTTTTGTTTCATTACTTTTATCATCTGCCGCTTTTTTGTTAACTTTTTCTTTCGTAGTTTCTAAATTACGTCATTTATTATAGATCGTATTAAGGATGATTTTTAGCCACACACTAATATTGCTTCTACTCGTTGATATACGCACGTGGCGGATCGTCGACGGCGTCGCTCTTTATTTATGAATCGATTCATATATATGTTCTCTTTCTTTTTTATATACAAGGACAGTGGTCGTACTTTTGTAACGCCAATAAGTTAAATAAATGAATGAAATTTGATATTTGATTAATTATAATTTGAGTAGAACGGTATACCGTTTTTTGAAATATCTTTTTGTTAGAATGAAAATTTTTGATACACAATAGGTTTATTAAACAACAAATATGAAATTCTTAGGTAATTTGAATTGTGATACCTTAATAAATAAAACTGCTGGAATTAAGATTTTGATGTCTCATACCAAAAAATAACATCACATCAATCATAACATTTTATCTGTTTCACATTTTGATAATAAAACATAGTTATGCATAACTTGATTATGTACCTGCTTAATCATACTACAGAATCTATTATTCCAACAGAAATACTGATCATACTCAAAATTAATCGATCCACAATCGATTTTCAAAAATCGAAACAAGAAAAGTAATGTATGAACTTTTACCGAATAGAAAAACTGTGTCAAGTCAAAGACGAGTGAAGAAAAATCGTAGATTCCCTTTTTGAGCAATGCCTTGATATACATATCACCATCGCGCGCCGTCCACGACGCACGTAGTACCACGCTTGATACATGTTGGGAACGTTCTCATATCATTACAAGGTTACTGTTTAATGACTAATTTGTCGTCCGCTATTTATATTCGTTTAATTAATCCATATATTTATCGTCAACGAACACTTCTATAAATATAATCAACTTTATATTCCGGCGCCCAGCCGCGTATTGCGTGTCTATTGCAATCGTTGCGGTCGCAATGCCGTGGAATCTACGAACGAAAGAACGCCCGAACGAATTGACAAACAAACGTCGTGACTCGACTCGCGGCCTAAATATAATTGATACCTGCTCGCGGCGTAGTCATCGATTCATTGACAATCAATCGACTCGTCGGGCCGTCGCGTTAACGTTACAGTCACTAATACTCCTTTACTGGCTACGGTTAATCCATTAGTTTGACTCTTCACTCGAGCTTACTCGAATATTTAACCATTTATTACAATATATTGCTATGATGCGTTTGTTATTTGTTCAAAAAAGTTTGTCGCTAGAGTTTAATCATTAATCGGGATCGAAGCCATCGCGAGATTCGATCCCCCACCCTACGTTTGTTATTGCTTTTGAATACCCCAGCTTCCTTGGGACATCCGATCGGAACAATATCCTGTAAATATCAGTCGTCGCGGGACGCGGGTGGAGGGGACGGGGGAGGGGGAGACAATCGGGGGGTGACCGGGGCACCGATCTTCGCTTGCTTCTTTTGCTCCCTCTCCGTTGACGATTCTCCGCCCTTCCGTTGAATTTCGCCTTCGAAGTTGAGTCGCCCTCACTTCTCCTTGTTCGTTGCTCCAAGTACACGTGCTCCGATTCGGGTTAGGACTCGGGGATATCACAATGCGTACTTCGCCGTACGCGCATCAGGTTCCACTCCTCTAAGCCGCCTCGGCTTCGTCGTCCTCCGCGCAGGCTTACCTTATATCACATCCGCATATTAACCAGCCGTCGCAACGCGCAAACCGGTTCGTCAAAATGTTCAATCGACGCGTCGGCCAGGACCTTGGTCGTCGGCTTCACGATTACGTCACGCAAACTTACGCTAAGGACCGCCGGCGGGGGCCAGCGGCTTCGTTGTCGGTTGGATTTGGTGTTCGGGGCGTGAAATGTCCACGCCGATTGGTGTCTCGTGAGCTGGCCACTCCAGCGAGTATATTGCTTCTGCTTTGTTTCAGGCAACGACCACGTCAAGGACCCGGCGCCTTGACCGCGCGCAACCATGAACCGCCGACCGATGGACCAACGCAGACACCGGTAATTGACACGGGTCCTGCTCGCCGCGCAACTTTGAAACGGATATCGGAACGTTAGGCACTTTTGCACGCCCGGGCTCTCGACCCTTCGTTGTATGCTTCCGACTTTATCACGCTGAGAAGTCAACATTATGAACAGTGCCGCGTGACTTGGGAATGCCGAAACCAGAAGTTGAACCAAACAAGGGGTCACTCACTCGTCGAGTCTTTAATCTTCGCTCACTGAAGTATCGAGTGACCCGTTGGAAGCAAATATCGCATCGTACACTGAAAACGACACGGTAATGGTTGTCGTGCGTATTGCAACGTCTACGATACCTGCGACGAATATTATTGCTCGGTCATACTCCTAAAACTAACAATGGATATAAATTGTTGACAATTGGTATCGTAAATTGTTATTTGCTCAGTGTAGATTTAACGATTTATATTGTAAAAATGTGAATGATGTTTCGTCATCGTGCGACTTGTTATCAATAATGGCACGCTCCGGTTGTTTGTCCGTCATGGACCAGCGTGTTTTCGCAGTATCGTTTTCTCAGTGTAATAGTTCGTTGTACTCCTTCCACCCTTTCGGCTAACTTCACGTCGTTCCATCATTGGCCGACCCAGACGCGCTTATATATTTACACCCGAGCTTCGTTCATTCGATCGTTCGCTTGTCCTTCATCCCTCTTTCCCTCCGCCTTTTGTTTCCGGCTCGTTTTGCATTGACCAATTTTGTCGACAGAATTGACACAATTATTGACCATGAAGTCGCATCAGTGTCTGGCGTTGATTCCACCCCGAAATTGCAAATAAAGGCGTCGCGCTTGCTCCAGGCCTCGGGGCTCTTCCCTCGACGCCCTCTGACCCTCGCGTCGTTCAGCCAAACGATCAATAATGGCGGTCACGTGCCTCGCACGCCTGTATCGCTACGAATAGAACGCGAGGAATATGAAAATAAGATGCGGAGCACCAACTTCTGTCTTTTTTCCTTCTTTTTTTTTTTTTTTTTTTTTTTTTTTTTTTTTTTTTTTTTTCGTGACCGGTTAAAGGTGAACTTCCTGTGGAATTACCGACATGTTATTCTAAGAGTAACATTAAAAAATCACGTTAGAAAAATAAATTAAACATTTTAATGAATAATGTAATAAAAATGTCACAAATTTGTGTTCTTGGTGCAAGGATATTTATAATAGCATATCACACATCAAAAGCTGAAAGTAAGACTTTCGGGGTTAGTAACAAGTTGTAGACAGAGAAATGATTTCGGGCTACCGATGCAGCACGAGAGCCGTCAAAAACGGTCCGAGTGTATATTTACCTAAGCCGAAAGTGGCTATTTTGAATCTCAAATGTCAAAAAAGTATATCTAGCGCACTTGCACATAACGTGCGTAAATATGTTATTATGTTTGCTTCTAAAATGGATACGCACGTCTACCATGTAATACATTTCTAATACACTGAAAAATGTTTGATTAGAAGTTAATCTCACAGCTGAGGCACTGCAGATAAAAATTAATCAAATGTATAGAAGAAATACAATCACTCCGGTGAAAATGTTTTAGCTTCCCATTACTCTGAATTATTCAAACAAAGAATTGCATTTTTTACATCAATAATGTGACATCGGTACATTATGTGTTGCATTTGTCTTAACTGTGTTGGTATATATTGTATTCGTGACCGTTAAACTGTAATCTTGAAACAGTGTGTTGAATGTTTCGCGACGGTGATGTGCGTTTTCCATTTTGTTTGCATTTTTCCACATAAAAAACGAACATCACCGTGTTATAATCTTTAATGAGCTAAGTCGGCCTTAAAAAAAGTAGAGTACATGGGCGTCGGAAGATTTTGCCTGAAAGAAGACAACAAAAACATAATCATGTGAAATAAAGAAGGACACAAGGAGAGGCGGCTTGCCCCTCCTTGTGTCCTTTCTCATTTCAAGGGTGTTTATATTTTTGTTGTCTTTTTTCAGGCAAAATCTTCCGACGTCACTGGTAAAGTAAGTAAATATGGTTTCTTTGTCAATATGCAAAACGAATTTTGAAAAATAAGAGGAGATAAGAGATAGAATGGAAATGAAGAACTAGTGTTATGAGTTGACAGGAGACAACAAAAAGCCGGAATGAAGAACAATTAGCCACGGATGGACTATATTAGGTGAAGAGGAAACAGAAATGGCTAGCTTGAGGTGTAAAAAATGAATTCTTATTTAAATTAAAAATAAAATATTGGGAACAGTTCTCTGTTTTTGACATAATTACATCGTTTTTAATACATTGTTTCGATTTTCGTTTCTGTCAATAATTGTTTTATGTTTTGAATTAGAATTTCATCCACGAGAGATTTTACATTCATTATACTGAATAATTTAACTTTGTTTTAAAATCCCCGCCAAATTGAAATTAACGTTGCTTTCTCAGAAGCAGTATTTTTTCTCGTGCCTAAGTATATAAGGATATATCTATATACCTCGATCGTTACAAGTGTGATATCATGCGTTATCGACAATACCGACAATATTATTTCTTCGGACAAAACAATGATATAGCGATTTCTTCCCACTTGATATATGCAAATAATAAAGTATTACATATGTATACAACTTCTCTGTCACTAAAATATAAAAATAGTAGCTATTAATTAAATTAATTTCACCAACCGTTAATTAGTAAATATAAAATTCACTTGAAGTAATAGATTTTTTGCCAGATCATTCTGTAAAATTAAATTATGTGTCGTATCGCTGATAAAATTTTTGATCTCCATAAATAAAGTTTTTGCTAATCTCGTGTTGTGAAAACTGATGCCTACATTTCAAATAATAACTCAAATGATTTGAATAGTAAGCAAACTTTCATAAGAAAAATTTTTGTTTCTAAAATGAATGTTTTTGTACTTTATTTTTGCGTTGTAGTGCTGATTTTTTCACGAAGAGGAAATCACAGTCCAAATTATATTTGAGCAGCATGGGTGTAACCATGCTGCTCAGCTAAGTAATCGAACAGTATCCTCTACCGTCAATCGGTGGTAAGCATCAATCTTTGGCCCAATATTGGGATGAAACGCTATATACTTTAGCAACTTATAGATTCTGACAATCGGCGTTTCGTACCGGCTTAATAGATTAAACGGTTGTTTGACAACACATTGTGATGACTAATATATACGTCGTACTGGCACAAAACTCGAATGATTTGAAACACAATTAATAATAACATGTTTCGAACAAATCAAACTAACTTCGAGTAAATTTTCCACATTTCTGCATCGCAGCCACTTACATATTCTTCAATCTGCCAATGTTTTTGCCTCAATAACAATTGATAATGTTAGAGATTATTATTTTAATACATGAGTTCAGTGACGTAATTGCCAACAGATATGCATTTTTCAAGTAAATTTTCTCCAATCAAAAAATATTTCATTTTTATATTACTAAAAAAATGACTGTTATAAAATGTTTAATATGAATTTTTAATTATAATAAAATATTTTATTTTTTGAATACGCTAATTATTTGCCATCAGCTTTTTGAACTTTGAAAACTAACTGTTGAAGTGACCGTTTTTTCATTACAAATTTTCATTACAGTTCTAAATAAATACTGACACTACAATGACACCCAACATGGGAGTTAAGATATTCGTCACCATTGGCATTATGCTGGAATTTCTACCTACGTAAGTTCATAAAAATTACTGAACTGTTTAGCACCAGAGGGATAGAAATATACACTGAGAGAACCATATCGTAACTCACACAACGTGCATCGTAATATGAAAAATTAATTACGATGAATTTAATATATATATTTAATTTCTTAATACGTAAAGAAAAATGATTGAAATAGAAATGAAAATACGAGCACAAGATAGGGAAAGGTAGTTGTATGCAATTAAACGTTTCAGTTGCTAATGAGTGCCGATATTAAAAGAAGTATTTCCTGATCAATTGACCGTCGACCAATTGACTGCCGACCAATCCTACTTGACCAAATGATCTGGACCCCCCTGTACCACAACAAAAATAATTTGTACATTTTGTTTCGATATCATACACGGAAAAAACTGTACAGCAGTGGTTGCTGCTCGAGGCAGCAATGAATGTCCACGAATTTTATAGCGCTTCACAGTAATAGTTACAGTTTAGACTTAACTAATCGCTCTAACAGGGCAGCATTGATTGCTGCACGGATGGCGGCCAGTTATGTTTAGGCAGCAATCATTATTATTTTTCATCATGAAATTTTTGAAAATCACTTATTATTGCGCCGGGCAGCTACCACTGCTTTCGATTTTTTTCCATATATTATAACGATATTTTTATCAATTTTGTTTCGGTAATATATTATAACGAAGACTAATTTATTTACAACGTATAACTACATGCGACTCATAACTTATAATCGAAAAACGCACAATCTTAAAAATAATTCGCTTCAAGTAGGAAATTTATATTATTTGCGGATTTCATTTGTTCCTAAGCTCAAATTTTTTCGAATAAAATAGAATTAAATTGAATCAAGTGAACTTAGTTCTAAATGAACGCAAGTACATTTGTTGTAACCAACAATTCGCTTAGAAGAAACTAAAATCAACTCTTGTGTTGATTTAAGTTAACTTAGTTGAAATTAATGAAAGAGTTTTAAAAGATAGATAACTTATAACATTTTATAGCGGATGATAATTCATTACATCACATTTATGTTTAGAACAGCTTTGCCCAACAATTTTGCAGCCGTGGTTACAGTAGGCATACGATTTCCACAAATCTATGTTAAATAAATGTAGCTAGCAAAGTTTTGTCCTTGTTATTGACCACCATATCTAATGTAACGACCACCCAAGTCTCGGTCATGAGATGATTCACCCAGACGATGAACATAGAACAAAACGCCGATATAGCTTTTTCCAACACATTGTTGAATTCAATTTAATAGTAACACTTCAAAAATTTACAACTAATTCCAATGCTAAAATTCGTTTTAGTACTAAACATTGATTGTCAACGATATCAAAGATGTCTATCTTAATTAAAAGTTTGACACGATTTTTTAGCGCAATAATATATAGGAAGAATATCGAGTGGGTAACGCGACGTAAATAGAACAAAACTCTAAAATTGATTATCCCGTGGTAGAGTTCGACGAACCTCGGGTCGTCACTACTTCATACGCGCAGAGTTCTCATTTCTTCGCAAGTGAAGTTCTGTAAACACTGTTAAGGAAAAAAAAATAATTAACTGACATGCAATGTTGACCGAATATTTGTATACGTATTACCGTTTCATTGGATTTCAAAATGGAAATAATAAAACTGTAAATTGTAAAATTGTAAGGCTGTGCACGCGAAAATATATCAAAATGCCACTTGATATAATCAGAGGGTAGGCAACTCTTAACCCATTAAAAAGAGTGAGAAACGTTAGAGATGAGTTAGAGAAAGTTATTGAAGAGTTAGGCATTGTATCTCACAACGAGAGTTAAAAAGAGGAAAATGCTTCAATGCGCGCAGTTCAGAATAGTCTTATTGACTCATGTATTCGTACGACCGTTTTTTTAAATAAGAATGTCTATTTTATGAACTAACATAATATTAAAATGTAAAAAAATGAAGAAGTAACTTTTCATTCTGTCATGAAATATTATGTTTTGAAAATCAAAATAAATTTAATTAAATAATTATATTTAGTTCACAATTAAATATATATGTGTCATAATAATTACATCTCATAAGCATTATGTTATTGTATCGTAGACTGTCTATTCCAATCTCTGAACGTAGCAAACTAGTGCTTTTTTTCAATGTTGCATCACTATTTTCAATCATTATATTCAGAGTTGTAATAAGCCATGAACAAATTACAGGAGAAAAATAAATATCCTAACAATTTGTTGCCGTGGGACTAATTTTACGTACATTCATTTTCAGTCTCATTTTCAAAGTATCATCAGAAGGACACATTTACAAAATAAATTTCTTCTCACTCGAAAATAAAATATGTTAGTATCACAAGCCGAACCGATAAAATATGTTGAGTTGAGAATATGTGTTGTTGTGATACCAACATATTTTATTTTCTCGTCAGGAAAAATGTCGTACTTAACTACGTTTTATGTAGAAGTAGAAGTAAAACTCATTTTTCCCTCTTTAAATAATATACTATTAGTGGATAATATGTAAATGAAGTTTTAGCTTTTCTACTGAGTACATATAGACAAAACGGTAAGATTGTAAAATTGAAGTTTTTTTGACGATAATTTGAAAGTAAGGATGAAAATTATACCACGTAAAATTAGTATTACAACTAGACATTTTTAGGACAAGCTGTCCATTTTTTGACAAGGAAATAATTCCTGTACCATTTTCGTACATTTTATGTATATGTCAATAAGTTTCGCATACATATTTTAACAATAACAAAATGAGTGAGATTGAAATATGTATGATAAAACATGCTCGAAATCATTTAGTTTATTTCAATCATTAATAAAATGGAAGCTTGAATAATGATTTAATCATTTAAGGCAATATAAAACATTTATACATGCATGTCAATGCTAAAAATAAATTAATGAAATTGTACACGCATAAAAAGAAGAGAGTAGATTTTCCTTTAAATACATTTTATAAAAATATCGATGCAAATAGTTGATAATAGGCAGTTTTTAAAATTACTCATGTATTTATACAAACTAACTGCTTCCTAATTAGGAGATAACATTGGTTCAAATACTTCGAAACATTTCAAATAGAAGTATTTACAACTCTTTTTTTATACCTTTAATTAATATGAACTGTAATAATAAAGTTTGAAACAAAATTTCCCGTAGAATAGTGAAATTCTCGCATAATGTATGGTTACCTCGTACAATGGACATCCATCTTATCATTCTGTACAATTTTTTCTTCCGTAATTTGTTAACGGCCTATAACAACTCAGAGTATAACGTTTTAACATAGCGATACATTTGGC
>JABFOV010001014.1:0-28963 GCA_022817685.1 Aradophagus sp. ZL-2020
CTCTTAGTAAAATCGACAAAATCTTTTTGTTCATCATACGGTACAGCGCATGCGCAGTCTACCTCGTGGTACAAATCTTTTGTTAATTCAACAAAATCCATGTTTCATTCAAACGATTCTAATAACAAAAGTGAACGTATTATTTCAACAAAACAAATTTTGTTGGCTCCATAACAATCAAACGTTTTTGTTCATTTGACAAAATTTTCGTTAATTCAACAAAATACTTCTGTGCGTGTAATATATAACACGAAATATATTTGAATTTGTTTGAAAGATTTTTGCAAATAGATTTCTGTTCGGAAGAAACGTCAACGTAAACTTCCCGCACGAAATAGGCAGGAATGTGAGTCGTAAAGTTATTGACCAGCTGATTAAGTCTGGCAAATTTGTCTCAGTTATTGTCTCCCATCTATTCTCATCGACTCGACTCGCGTATGATTCACCGATCGGCGGATAAGCGGCCAGCCTTACGTCAAATCGGACGTCGAATTGTCAGTCGGCGCCTGAAGTCGCACGACAACGAGATTCGCGTTGTTGTTATACCCGCGTCTCCCTCCCCGGCACGTCACCAATTTAAAAACGCTTTTGTTTCAACGCGAGCGTCATTCGCGTGACGAACGTACTATTTTTCGCGGTCAATTTCTGTTACCCACATTCCTTTCCATCGGAATTCAATCGTCCCAAAGCGACGGCGGCACGTCGTCGCTTCTTGTAATCGCCATTCTTGTCCCCAGAAGTGATGCATCATTATTCTTCCAGTGCTCTCTTTGTTTACCGTGAAAACCGATGTTACAAAGGCATCTAAATTTAAACGATCGAGCCTTTAAATAAGATCAATAAAATTCCTATTCTGTAGCTTCGTCTGAAAGACTGGTGTCTCAAATGTACGCGCTTTTTGCTTTTAAATTAAAAAGTAAATTTGCCTGGAGTTTGCCACGTGGCAAATTGCCACACGTTTTTGACTTAGAAAATTGTCTATGTTCAAAAATTGAAATCGACTAAATCGACAAATACAACAATGAACACAGTGAAAAATGAATTTTTGAACTTGGAAAATTTTCTAAGTCCAATATGTGTGGCGATTCGCCACGTGGCAAACTTCAAGCTCATAAAAAGTAATCAATCTCATTTGTGATATTGGTGTCTTGAAAGCAATACGATCATTCGCTAATCTTGCTTTCTAATCGCTTTTTGTATATTTACAAGCGATACTTGCAATTAACAAATATAACGTTCACAGAGTGAGTAATTACTCACACGTGAAATATTTCTCTACCAAAAGCTCAAAAAAAGAATAGTTCTGTTGTTTTTAGGACGTTCTTCAAATTTACATAGCTTCTGTGACAATTCAATTGAAATCATGGAGAGTAATTGTTTTATGTTATGAGTCATAAAAACGTTGACGATACGCAGACAATGGCAATAAATGAGGCAATTTTCTAATCAGCGTGGAATGTTTTATTTCTATAATTCTACATAATGTTGGTGATTTGCCATACAGTCAACTCGATGCCGAAGAAAAAACACACAAATGACAAGTTGAACACTCTGAAAAGAGTTATTATGCTAAAGAGAATATATTCCAATGAGATTAGTTAATTCTTAATCCAAGAAGATGTCCTCAGTCAAATGTCGAATGAAAATGAAATGAAAATTCCATTTAATGGATCGATATTCCTCGTTTAATAATTTGCCCAGCCATTCCACTTTGTTCATCATTTTCACAGCCTTCGTCTCATTAACGTTTAATAACTCACCCAATTAAAAAGTTAATTTTTATGTTACATCTTCATGACGGAGTGAAAAAAAAAATTATTCTCCAACGATGAGTATCACACGCACGTTTCGCGTGAGTCTGTGTGTATTCCAAGGCAAATTATGCAATTTCATAAAAAGCGAATAGTTTTGCACTGTAAACTAAGTAACGAGAACTTTAATCACACGAAGCGATACTTTTTCATCGGAATCGCGAGGCTCGCGTGAGGCGAGATTGATTGCATTCTGACTCGCGGTATTACGTCTTTTTTATCCGGCTGCCGCTGACGGACTCGGTGCGATCACTCGCAGTAATAAATTTCAGACGCATCTTCGGAAGCGTTTCCGCCGGCGGTTAATCGCAAAATTGAGTCTTTAATCAGTTGCGCCGAACGTGGGCCGATGCACCGACGTAATGTTATTCAAATTTCAAACGGCTTAGACACTCGGCCAGTTAATTCCAATTGGCTATGGTATTTCAACTATTCAGTTCGCGCGAGCAACCAGGGTTGAGCCTTTTTTCAGTCAATTCCGGTTGTTCAATTTTGTGATTTACAATGTAACGGAGTAAACTCCTTATGTTACAGTTACCGAAAAGAAAAAAAATTATAATAATTCTTCCTTTTCTTACTTTCGTCCTTTTTTCCCTCTTTCTTCCCCTCACTTTTTCTCCACTACTTATCTAGCCCACTTCATCAAGTGTAAAAAAGTCGTTACACTTCATTATCAATTTCCCGGATTCGAATTTCAACTTTTGTCCTATATTTTAGGGACGAAAATTGGCACTTTCTGAAAACTTTCAAATATTTCTCATAAAAGATCACACAGAGAAATGAACTGCGCAAAGAGTAGTTTAGACTATAATGGTTACAGTCTATACTGTGAAATTTACAGTTAAAACTGCAACTGGAACAGTGTAGATTGCATACAATATAGTCTAAACTACGTCCTATACAGTCCATTTTTTTGAGTGATTGTATTTTTGAAGCAGGCAAAAAATATACATTTTCAATGTAATTCCACTGTAATAAAGTTGATTCGTTGCACCTCTGCCATCCCCACTGTAATCGCCGTCGACAAAGAGGGGGGCTCCCCACCACCGAACGAATAGTATCACTGTTTCATCAACATTTTCTATTTGATTTTAAATTTTAAATAAACAATAAGTGAAAACTGCTCGATTACTAAACTAACTAAACCTATTTTTCATATAATAAAAAACTGTCCCTGTTGCAAAATGTATTATTTCCATCGAAAATCAAAAGTAGTGCTCAACGTTAATTCAGCTCGTTTGCAGTATGATAATAGAATATTTCATTTTTGCAATTAAAATTTTGTCTTTTCCTTTTCAAAATTAAACATAGTCTGAATTCATTGTCAAAAAGACATGTTACACATTTTCACCACATAATGTATAAATTATTTCGACATTAAAATTTTCAATTTAATTTTTTTGTCTTTATTAATAATAATAATATTTCATTATTTTAGCTTTTCATCACACGTTTTAATAATTGTCTTTGGAAAATATGTGAAATTCTCTTGTCGCCATTTAGCTAAATGTGGAACTATGTTGAAAACACGTGTGAACTATACCATCAGTTATCGCACGGAATAGACCATTATGGTCAAACTAAAATAAACACTATACCAATAAACGTTATACCATTTATAGTTGGTTCAGTCTATAAACACTTTGCTTTGTTTAACTTTGTTTTGCTTTGATCACTTGCAAACTCAGGGTTATAACAACATTAACTGTCAATGTCGTAAATTATGCAATTATACAATAAATATTTATAAAGAAAAAAGAATAACTGCGTCTTTTGAAACAAACAACTCTTGTCTTAAATATAAAAAATTCAATATATAATTTAATTTTGATATGATACCGGTGGCTATTATTTATTTGAATAACGTAATTTTGAATAACGTAATTTCATGAAAAATAATTATTTAAAATAATTATATAAAGAAATAATAATTTCTTTAAACAAGAAAATAAACAAATATTCGCATAGGCCTATAGATTGATGTATACTTTTTGTAGTTTTTTTTAATCCATTAAAAATATATTTGCAAACAATAATTAATTTAATTAGATGAAATGCATAATATTGACGTGGCAAAAAAAATCACTGCGCGATAAGTGCGAAAAAACGGTCGGTATTAATAAGTTCGGATCAAGACAGACGAAAACCGATGAACAAGTTAACGCCCGAGTGTTGAAACCGTTCCGCCGACTGATTATTACTAAACGCACTACGCATATTTATCATCGTAATTTATATGCAATACACCGCATTCCAAGAGACGAATTGTTTTGATTCGTTTTGCATATAATATACCAACATATAATACTGATTGTTTTGTTAGAAAATGACGTGGTAGAAAATCGACAACTTTTCTATCTGATAACAATTTCATTGCAACAAATTACATTCTTTTTTCAATGACATTTAATGCTTTAACAAATAACGTAAGTCAGTATTGTTCATCTTACTGGCCAAAAAGAAAAGTACAAGAAATTAGTAATTCAATAATTGACTATCTTATTAACGTTATATTAATCATTTATTTTATTTTCAATCTTAACTGTATTATAAATAATTGCTTTATATTCGTTGTCTTTTATTTTACAACTGAACTTTTGAATAAAACTTTCGCGTTTTATTTTATACCAGTCCAATAAATGTGCTTGAAGTTTTCAACGTTTATTAGTAAATAGAAATAAAATTTAATATGATCTTCCACGTACAATGGTGGTATATTTTACTGAATGTAAAACTAAAATTTTAATGTCTACGTGTCTCAAACAAGAGAGTCATTTTTTATTACAATATAATTTAAGTTTTAGTAACTCTTAAAGCACCACATGTTTTTTAATATCTTTGTCGCGCATTTTTAAATACAGTTGTACTGTCTTTTTTTGCTCGGGTCTGTCAGACCCATGTGGTGCTTTACAAGTTAAATTAATTTCCATTCACCAGTAAACGTAGGAAACGAAAGGTGCACCGATAATTACAAATGCACATAATATTAATAGAAAAAGAAAAAAATTAATGCACGTAGAGTTGTATGTAAAACTGGATGAAATGTGATTGAAAAGCAGGGGTGTTCTCGGGTGAGAAGAATGCGCGTTTTGACAGCGAGTGATTTGGGAGCAGATTGGTCGGGCCGGTGTAAAACGTACCCGCGTGGGCAATGCCTCCTCTGGCTGACATTTATCGCGGCGTCTCCACCCAGTTCCGCCAAGAAAACTGTAATGTGAGCCGAGCTCGGCCGACTCGAGCCAAGCTGAGCGACGCGCCGCGAAAAAGGGCGCCAACTGTGCGCTCGTTTGATGACAAACAAAACTACAAGAATCTTTACCAAAATGAAACAAAGTGTTATTACTCGTTTCGTTTTAGCCTCGTTTCTCAAACGTATTTTTATATTATTCCAAAAAAGGTGATTGCCCTCATTCGTCGTTCCATGATGCAAAATATTTTTAACTAAATACGTCATTAGCGTTTCTTTGTAACAATTCTTCATTCGAAAGGAATTTAAATATGATATTTCGTATGCAACAAAATGGTATCGTTATTAATTCATAATATTGAGATTTTTTTTTAATATCTAAATCACTGACTTTAATCATCAGAACGTGCTTATCTAAAATTCTGCTAGTCTTCGAGTGAACGTATTTCATTTCAAAGGTAGATACTTTAATATTAATTTATGGAAAATGTCAAGTATTCTCTTATGTATTTGATTCACAAAATTCTGATTTAGATAAGAACTAGTAGTTTGATTCAAAACTGCATTAGTGAAATTACAGTGTGAACAAAATTATTGTCCAGTAATTGTATTTATTCCATACAAATTATCAAATACGATAATCAAACAAATATTGTAATATCAAAAAGTCAGCTATTAACTTTGTAATACTGTAGACAGAAAAAAAAAACAACTTCGCTTATTGAAATCAAAAGTAACATTTTTAATAATAAATGACAGTTTACTTATTGTAACGTCACAACGAAAATAACGTCATTAATTGAAAGTCCATTTAAAAATCATTACGGAAATCTATTTCAAAACCAATACACACCTAAAGTTTTCAACGTTTATTAGTGAAGGAAAGTAAAATCTAGTCTAATTTTTTGTATAAAAATGATGACGTATTTAATGAAATAATTTCGCAAAAAACCTGTAGATATTTGGATTGGATTGGGGTATTTTTGGACAACTTTTAAAGTTTAAGTCTTGGTGCAGTCTTGGTCTTAAATTATATACCGAAAAAGATGGCGCTGCCTCCGCCCCAGTGACTTCTCTAAAAATTTATAGTTTCAGAAGTAAAACTTTCATTTTTAACAATATATTTTCTTAAATTGCATTTCATTTAATTTTCGTTTGTCAATAAACGTTGGAAACTTGAGGTGCATAAACCAACAGACTATGAAATCATTTTATTCACTATATCAGGTCAACCATCAACTATATCACAAAGCACTGGAAAAATATTGGATCATTTATCTTCAGTATACCTTATTATTCTTTATAGCAACGTTTGTTCTTTCCAAATGACTCACCAATGCGTTGTCAAAGCGCTGCATGTTAACTCAAGAAATAATGCATGCAAATATTTTATGTTTGCACGTAAAAGCACATGGAACACAATATCTCGTGTCAAAAACAGCAATTATCAAAACGCGACTTCAACTTATTGAATCAATACAGTCCCAAGTTTGATGAAATTTACCATAAATACACTGCAGTATTTACAATATATACCATCAATAAACACAATCAAGTTAAAAATACTGAAGCGTAATATGTATTTGATCTTTCATTCAAAAAACGTTATTTACACATTGATACAAATATTTCACAATTATTGAAGTATCATTGAAAACGTTTTATAATCAACAAAAACCAACTAACATCCAAACTGAAAACCCCAAAGTATAATAAGAGACATAATGTTTAATTTTACATAAGTGAACATAAAATGTTATGAACACCACACACATGTTTACACAATTACCACTAACAATATATATTTATCAACACAACCACCCATCATCTATCCACACTCACTCACTCCCTCGATTCACTCTCCCTTCTCTCTTTTGTTCCAACAGAAACGTCAAACAAAACGCAGCGAACTCGATAACCAAAATCGAGGCAATAGAAAAGGTGACAGTGAAACCAGGACAAAGACACGAATCGGAGGCATTCGAGGCAGACGTGATAATCGACTCGACGAGCAGCCCCGGCCACGTTTTTATCCATCGTTTCGGCGAGCCAGGGAGCCCGATTGGTCGAGGCCGAAAAATGCCCAATCGATTTGGTTTGACGTTCGGCGAGGCGAAGGGCTCGCGTGGTTCGCGCCATGGTTGCGAGCTTAGCCGGAGGCCAGGCTTTGCGTCAGTCGGCGCGTCTCGCGCGACGCCGAGTCTGCGTTTGTTTACCGAGCGGGCGACGCCGCGGTGCGGGAAAGTGCGGATTTTCCTAGCACTTGGCACTTACATTACAGGCTGAGGCGTTAGGCGAGACTCCTCGGCTTGCTTCGCTCCGGCCCAACTTGCGCAACGCCTACACACTTGACAGGCGACGCCGAGCGTCGCGCGGCCACGAGCCGACGTCCCACGAGCCGTCGACGAGCGTTAACGGCGATGGCCAATTGGCATTTCGGCCGCGGTTGATACCGAGTGTGGCGAGGTGCGCGGCGACGGGCGACGTGACGGAGCCAAGCACGACGTGCCACGGCCGACTGCCGCGACTCGCCGCCGTTCTGGCCCACACAACTTGCCATCCAGTAGCCAACGATCGGCAGAGATGGCGCTGCCAAGTCGCGCGAACGCCCCTCGACGTTACGTCAATGTTTCGCGAGCAAACTCGGGCCGCGTTATTAGGCCGAATATTTCAAACGTTGGTACGGCTTTAAGTAACGTTCACAATAGAAAATACACTTTAGTTAAAGTGCCTAAAAATGCACATCAGTTAAAGTGATTATTGAATGTAAATGTGTATTGATTAACGAAAATCATTGTTGTAAATCAGTTTATGAGTACGTTGTGTAGAAAATATTATCAAGGTACTTTTCAGATTTTTCACGCACTTACGTGATTCAGAACAAGTGTTTTTCACAATATTCGTTTTTACGTAGAGATTAGTGTTGAAGAACGTATATTTAATTTCACAGAATAAATAAGAATGATAATGATAATTTGCATTTTCTATTAGAAATTGTATGATATACTGTTACTAGTGTGTATAGTATGAAGTACTAGCAATAGGGGTCTTTCACAATTTCCATAACATCCAACAACTTTCATATTCCACGTGGAAAACATTTTCATTCGTTATGTGTTTTAAATAAGCGCGCTGTATCGTATGCACCCAGTCTTACCTCCCCACTCTTTATTCACGCTATATTCTGGCGCGAATCTTTGAATTTTTATTATTTTGCGAAGATTGAATCATTCATCATCATTTTTCTTCCAGTATAATAACATCAACATTTATTTATATTTTCTTATTCCATTGCGATTTAAACGTTTGTGAAAATGATTTTTAAAAATGATGACTAAAATAGTTTGCAAAATGTAGCAATGGTTGAAACCCTACAGTAATTTATGTAGTATCGAACGTGCAACGTTACTGTAACGTTGTTATTACTTTATTCAGTATTACAAAAAGGATATTTTATTTTAATAAACAACGCACCGATGTGAACTGAATCGCCTATCCCTAAACAATACCTAATACGAAATATTTTGTAAAATCAAACATACCACATCATTTTATTGATACTTATATTTTTTGCTTCAAAGAAGTAAAAACCGAAAAAAACAGTTCCCTCATTGTTTAAAACAAAATTTATAAAATATTAAGATCCGTAAACATTGTAGGTCATTTTTAAACATTTTATACCATTTCATTCAAAATTGCTCTATTCTGTGTAAACAAAGTCCATTTTAAATAATAAAATCTCGTCTAGTTTTCCGTGTCAAATGATGGAGTGAAAAGCACGATGGGAATTTAATTTAACGATTGCGGCATTGATACGTTTGCCAATGTTTGTAAACATCGCGAATACAATTAAAGTTGATCCCGTTCGATTAATGCAACAATGTGAATGATCCGCAGCTGTCTTCAGTTATATAGCGAGATCGTGGGAGGGCGTGTAGTCGGCCGCGTCAATTTGTTCCTCTTCACTTCGGCTAACCTCGGATGGAATCGGCGACCCGCCTTTACACCGACCCGTAGCCTCGTTCCTTTGCTCGTTTTCATCTTATTTTCTATGTCAGACTTTTTGCTCGGATTAGCTGCTGCCATCTGTGAGCGCGAAATAATCATTCGAAGTGAAATGTCAGTGGTTCGAGGACTCCTGCTTTTAAATACCGGCCTTTCAAAGTATGTTCCTTTATTAATTTTTTTTTTTTTTTGGTTCTCTGTCAAATATAAATATTAAATTCATTTTCAAAGTTTCGACATTGAGTTGAAATCAAATAACTATTTTGATATTTTTGTGTGTAAAATTTAATTATTTAAAAAACTATTTTTGAGTAATTTTACTCCTCTGTAAATTTCGATTCATAATAAATATTTAAACGTAAAATGTTAAGTAAATTAAGTAAATTTATCTTCAACTTTTTGTCGAAGGAAGAGCGAAAAATGTATTTTATTCGTTATTTTCTTTTCATTAAAAAAAATGTATCGTTGACTTTACTAATTATTTTGTTAAGGCGATTACAAATGTTCTCGATTGTTGATGCCCCTGGTTCAAAGTTCAGACTATTTTAGACAAAAAAATTTGTAGCTTGAAACTGTCTGAAAAATGCATCTGAAAAATTGAGTCCAAATTCAATTTTTCATACAATTTGTTGCTGAATGTGTCTGATTTTTAAAATCAGACACTTTTAGACTAATTTTGAAATCAATTTTTTATATAATTATGTAAATTGTATGAAAAATTTAATTTGGACTTATCGTCGATTATTATTTGCCTTGTATGTTAAACAATTAATAACACACGACAAAGATCTACACAAAGTCAACGCGAATTCTCTTTTCAAGTAAAACACAATTCACTTTAAATCAACGTTAATTTAACATCCCTTAGGGAATGTTTGCGATGCTTTATACGTCTGGACTTTTCGTGCATTATTTTCAAACGTTTTGAATATTGTTTGAACGTGTCAAATTAATTTTGTAACTGGCTGTATTGCCACGCGATATAAATTGATTGAATCGAAATTGAATTTCGTTCCGATATTATTACTTAAGCGTTAATGGTCGCTTTTAATCAACTGCATTCTTTTATTCGACCCGTTATGCGTGCATTTTATTCCGTGCATTTCATTTACCATTCTCGACGGACAGTTTAAAATTAACGTAAACAATTTTTCATCTGCATTTATTATACGCGCGTAATTTTTTTTTTTCTTTATTTTTCAAACATTTATTAATTTAATCGCATTGAAAGGAAAATAGGATTGCGCGGTAATTTTAATACTCTTTTTAGGGACTTTGATTTTTTACCGCGGAAAAAATCAAAGTTTACGTCAAAAACTCGAGTGCTGAATAATTACTTTCGCTGTGATTGCTTGTGGCAAACAGTTTCGTTCGCAACTCAGGCATAAAAGCTCTCGTTTTGCAATGTATTAATATTTTATTTTTGGTAATATATTTATTTACACTGATTTAATGATCATAACTGAAACTTACGATTTTTCATTTCACAGTTATCAAGAAATTGAAGTATTTTCTAACACGGTTTTGTAATTTCAAATCTCTACTTCGAATTCTTCCCTTTCAATATTATTTGGATGCAACAAAAAACGTACAGTGACAAGTAATTTTATTCGATTTTTATCACTGTGTATAAAAGACATGTTGCCGAGTTAGTGATCTGACATGAAAATTGTCGATCATACAGGCTTGGGTAGTAATTCTGATTCCACGCCTAAAAGATCATAATAGTAAGAAAATCATAAAAAGACGAAAATTGAATTTTAAACTCCTACTTTGAATGCACATTTTACGGGAGTCGGGCTTTGTATCACTAAAAATATTTGAAGTTTATCGACACTTTGTTATGTAGTACTAACATCAGTGCGCGTTTCGCATAAGAGTAAAGTTGATATTATTTTTTCATTGAATAATTTACAAAGCATAAATAAACAAGAGTAAAGAAAAAGTAACAGGAAAAGTATCAAAGATACAAACATTAAATATAAATGTTATATTATTCACATATATTTGTGTACATTTCAAATGGTTCTGTTCATTAAATGTTAACACATTAATGCTTATCGACAAGTGTTAACTTTGCTACCATGTCAATATCTTAAACGTTCAAGCTATTCGTTCACTCACATATACTAATTTTATGTTTTTTAACCAATTTTTGAATGATAGATCGAAACCGAAGTACCAATGGATTGTAAACCTGTAAAAAAATGATTTCTACTTATTTATGTTATACGCTAATATCAAAATAATGGCATTCATTAATAATTAATAACATTATTGTACACGTAGTTTGAATGTATTTGCTCAATCTATAAATTTATATAATTTTATACACAGTTATAATTAGCTCAGAGATGTGAATTTCATTTACTTACGTCTGCGTTTTCTTGAGGTCGACATGCAAGAATTAATTCAGATGAACTTTCAAATAACTCTTCACTAATTGCACCTACATTGTTCTTTAAAAAGCCAATTTTCGCGCGATAAGCTGCTCCAAGCACGGCTGCGTTGGTCGTTTCCTAAAATACAATATGGTTTGTATCTTATCTTACAATTAACGTGACAAAATGAATAATTAGTATTTAATTTTCTGATATTATGTTTATTACGATTTCGACATTTCATCTTTTCTAACGTTAAAGTAAATGTAAAATTGATGCGAAATCTTACGGTAGTGTACACGGGCGAGTTGAAAACGTCCGCGAGAACTTGCAAAATATTCTTATTTGTCGACGCACCACCAGTGGCTACTATTCGCGTGTCAGAATCTGAAAGTCAGCTTGAATAAACAAACTTGGATCGGTCAATTTTAAGAACGTTATTTTTATAGCAATTTGTGATTTGTGTGTTCGTGTGTTTTGAAATAAGTAAATAAATTAAATGGGCGAACATTTTCTGCTAAGCGAAATTTGCAAGTCCAATAAGATAAAAAAAAAAGCTTCAGTATTACCTATGGAAAAACCAAAATCTTCGGCGAAAATTCGTCTGACTATAAACTGGCCTTCAGTTAAAGCCCTTACGTCAACAGCGTTCGAATCAAATTCATCCACTTGTTCGTTTTTTCCATTAAATCTATAGTCCCCTGTTAAAGGTGGCAATACTTCTTGTGTATCCAAATACAAAGCCAGATTACCAAAATTACCACACGGAGTGCTGTTCAATAATTCATCGAACAAATTCCATGAATTATTAGCAAATTCATTTCGAATTCGTTCTCGAGTTAATGATCCGTTCCTAAAACTAAAGTAAATTATTGCACGGCTTATTGTACAAAATTTCAAAAGGTATTTCAGTTTCAGCGTGCCATTCAATAACGAGGTGGAATTTGCCTTTCAGATTGGCAAACGGATAGGGTGATTAATGTAAATAACAGATTCTTCAGTATACGCTACAATTATTAACTTGGTTGATTTTAGCTGGTACCAACCAAAGCAGGGCCATGTAACTTTGCTCGTCCAAAGGATTGCATAACACGTGACCATTTTCAACAACTTTTGTTTCATCCAACCACAAGAAAAGGGTGTCGCTAGTGCCAAGACTGCAAGCTACGTCTCCTTTCCTTAATCTCATACCTGCAATAAAAATCTGTCAACATTTATAACTTTAGCCAACAACTATTTATTCTAATCCAAACATTCTTCGAGAAAAACTTTTTTTCCAAAATATCTAACAATTTTCTTGGCAAGTAATATTCATTACACAGATTCAAGATTTGTTACTTCAAAAAGGTGCAATTTTATGAAAATAACGTCATTCGTAAATTGTGAACCATCAATTTACTTCGCGGGGAATGGTAGCTTTTAATCGTATTCAAAAGTATTTAAATAGAAGACGGCGGAAAAATTTTACCGGCTAATGAGGATGGATTGTCTCCGGTGAAAGCAATTACTCTGCATTTACTATTGAACCCATATTTTTCCACGAAGTATTTCGATACTAAGCCTATGTCCGTGTGAGAAGGCACTGGATCTCCCAATTTATCTTCCAATTTCGGAGCACAAGCCTTGCAAATTCATATATACGATTATTTTGGTAAAGTAAGGGGATCTTTGTGATTTAATTCAGTTCAATTTAACTGAGCCTAACGTATTATTCGATGTCGTTTAATACGGTTCAATTCATTAAAATTTGTCTGATTTTATTTTATTGTTTTATTTATTTCTTTTTTTTCTCGCTGACAGAAACAGCCCTATAAACTGTAATAACAATTTATATGATACAATGTATCATACGATTAATTGATGTATCCTAACAATAATGATGAACTCTCCAACAATTCAAGTGCATAAATGTTTCCTGATTAATGAGGTGACAGGGCTGCAATGCTAATAAAATTAATTAGTTTCAAGCAATTGAAATTTTTATTTACAAATTTTCCAACAGGGTATTTATAAACAGGAAAACCTGATGAATTCAGAGAATATGACACCTCCCTCGGAAAAAGTGTCGAAATTCTCTCTTGAACCAGAATATAATTATTTAAAATTGAAATTTGCCATTTATTCAAAACGAATATGAATTCTGGCAACAATGCTGAAAATTGTAAAGCCGTAGTTGGAATATCATCGATTTCAGATATTTTGAGTAGGCCTTATAAATGCTTAGAAATTTCTTTACCGGCATTGTACGTAAATGGTCAAGTAATTCTTTGTCTTGTTTATTTTTTCATCTGCTTCGAAGGGCCTACTCGAAGGAAACATTGACCTACATCTAATGAAAGCTTTAAGTTATTTCGTATTCTTATCAGTTCACCGATAGCCTTCGCGATGGTCAGTTCGAAGTGTGAACTTATTAAGTGCATTTAAAAGTATTATGCGTTCGTATTCTGTGCAGTATAAATTATAACATTGGCAGGCTAAGTTTTCAGTTTCGTAAGTTTTGTTCCTGCTTATATTTGCAATTACATTTGTTTACAATTTTCAGATTAAATATTTAAAAAAAAATCTCGAAATTACGATAAAAAAATACCATAATCGAATATTGAAAGCAAAAAAAAACGAAGCAATTTCACCTATTAATTTAGTGTTAATTTGAAAACGAAGTTTGAATAAAGTAAATAAACGATGTTTGTATAGTATTGCTTAAAATTCATTAGATCGTGTATTGGATATTCAGCTGTGTTTATATACGAATATAATTAATGCTGCCGCGACAAAGCCAAAGTCAAATTGAT
The DNA here is from genome assembly GCA_022817685.1 of Aradophagus sp. ZL-2020. Taxonomy (NCBI): domain Eukaryota; kingdom Metazoa; phylum Arthropoda; class Insecta; order Hymenoptera; family Scelionidae; genus Aradophagus; species Aradophagus sp. ZL-2020. Next base: position 14,177 of record JABFOV010001014.1, read on the forward strand.
TGCTTCATCATCCGCGTGTAGGAAAGTTACTATCCTACCTCAATAATATTAATAACTAACACATTATATAGACTACGATAAATACTTGCAGCAAGTCATCGCTCCACAATTTCCGATGTATGTCTAATAAATTCATTCCCGATCCGTCGGACCAATCAATCGGAGCATAATCTCCTATAAGCAGAGAAGCCAGAAAGCTGCTTACCAAAGATATTCTCTGGAAAAGTCGAAACATCAACGGTTGACGAATTTCTATTCATTACTGTTTCATTCATTACTTAATGCCATTTGCAAATTAACGCACACTTTTTTCTACGTAAATATCATTCATCGGCAATTCGCGCACTCGGTTTTTCGTCGCTTTTTACCTCAGTTTTCAAATAAACGTCACTTCGCTCGCGAGCCACTTTGGCAATTTGAGCGGCGGAAAATCTTTCATAAGCTCTCGATCCGGTGATTTCGGCCATCCGCTACAAAATAGACACGTTTATTTTAACGTATGATAATTGAAAAGAATGTCAATCCAAGGCTCAGTTTTCGAATAACGAGGTTCATGCTTTGCTTGTCTCGAACAAGACATTCAACGTACTCTGGCACCCCCGACGGCGTTTTCCAGCATGTCACATTCCTTTTTGGTGCTTGAGTCCATCCAAGTAGGGGAATCCGACAGAGCAAAGCAATTCTGCAATTCCTCGTGCAATACTTTTGAGCTTTGTAAATTTTGCAGCTTCGCTTGACTGTTCTTTGCCCAATATACTGTACCATGTTGCTGCAGGAATAATCGTATTTAACCTATTCATTTATAATTCATCCTATACTTTTAAAAACGTTTGCGTTACAATAAAGTTTAACCATTACTTTCCACTCAAATGTATTTGATTATATTATCATACTGCATAGTAGAGTAAGGATAAAATGCATTGTGTGGTGATATACCATCATGATAATCATTTAATATTTATATTCGAAATGCTTTTTGTATTGTGCAAACAAAATTAGCTTGTAGTTTTATTGAGAACAATAACTCTCACAAAATATAAAAAATTATTGTAGTAATTCTAAAAGAATACATATTTCAAATCTGCGCAATGATATTTAAGAATACTATTCAGTGTATCATTAGATGACGACTCGAAAGATCCGTCACCTTGAAACTTGTAACTTTTCTTGATACAATGTAAAATTACAAGTTTAAAACGAGCGTAATACCTGCGCGCAACCGGAAACAGCCAATATTTTATTGAAATCTGTTCCGTTTGACTGCAATTTCGCCAATAACACATCTAATGCTTTTACCCACATCAATGTAGGCGCTGTAATAACTTTAGGATTCGTCTGATTTTTGACAACGCCTCCGGAAGTTCTACAATCAAATTTAGAGTTTAAAAAGAGTTAAAATCAGAAACGATGATGTCAATTGAATATTTTAACAAATAAAGTTTTTTTAGTAATTTTTACGGATTTAAATGGACTCAAAAACGTTTGCTTTTTATAATCGCATGTTTCAAATTAAATTTGTTTATTCTTACATTGTACAGTGAGTTTTTACAATCTTTGGGAATAGAGAGATTCATTTCAAAATATGTGGCAACACTGCACAAGTGGTACTTAACTGTACTTGAATAATACCAATTTTTTCAATAAATTGTTCATTAAGAATAAATAAATAAATTTTTTTAACATTAAGTTATGCCTAATATTTTTGAATTAATATTTTACCTAAATTCTGGTAAATCATTGTCGAAATGAATGGACGCCTCTGTTCGAATTCGAAAATTGTCGTCGACAATCACAGCTTTCAACTGAAAAAAAAACGACGCCATTTTATAGCTAAATAATTGCTCAACGCTTAATTATCTCAATAAGCGACGTTCGCGCAAAGCACGTGTCAGCGTTACAGAAAAGGAATATTAATTCCTTACTTTGCGCCCGGAAATCTAATTTACAGCCAAGAGTGCGACTGCCAGAGCATCAGGAAGTATTCATAATATAATTAATCAACGTGTTTCATTACGTTCCACGCGCTATTCGTCCTAACTAGTTTATTACTGCACGCTGAATAACACGACAATTACCTGTTGTGTGCTGAGATCCAAACCCAAGTACATTGTATTCGAACAATATTGTATCCCTCCTTGAGTAACACGCAGAGTTCGCTGAATTAAATCCCTTTTATCTTGCGCAAAGTCGAAACTTTAAGATGAATAAAACGGAGCTCTCGCAACGTGCAAGTTGAAGGCACACTATTCATCGCGATAATACGCTTCGACGTATTACAATTCACATAAATATAACCGCTGTGCTTCGCGTAGAAGGAGATAATGAACGGCGAGAAAAAAAACAAACCGAACTTCAACTGTTCTTTCATTCGATTTCGTCTTTTTCTAGTAGTTTGAACACTTTAAAGTTTATTGTCTCTTTAAGAAGTCATTTCCTGGGTCGGCAGCCAAGAAGTATACAAGTTTTAATTTATCCTTTCTTTGTCATTTTTCTTTCTTGCATTTCGGTTTGCGTAGTTTAATTTTCGAAAACTTTTTGCATAAACTGTTAATATTTGTTACACATTTTCACGCTATATAAATTTATTTTCTGTATTTATGTATACTTTTATACTTGCAATTAAGTTAATTATGTATTGAGAAAAAGGTACACAAAGGGTATACAATGCTTTTCTGTGTCGTTCTTTTAAAAGATATACTTACTTTTGCAAGGAAATATTAGCGAATGCAACTATGTAATTAATTTGCTTAGTAAAAATAGCGAAAACTTTTCTCAACGAAAGTAATTGTTATTTGAGGTAAAAAATTCGCTCGTCATAAAACTTTTCGGATAACTGTACGGGACGCGACATTTTTTATTTCGCGAAACTACTTTTTACATAATGTAAACAAAAAAGTAATTAGGAACAGAGAGTATAATAGCAGGAGATGCAAATCGCTGGCCGTTCGAACCTTTTTCGCCGCGTTGGTACATTACAATTTGGTTATTCTGTTATTTAAACTAAAATTTAATTACTTCGGCCGAACTTTTCTCTCAGTGTAAAAGCACTTTTATTTTCGAGAAGTGGTTCGTGCTTTTGACAATAATGTGTTAAAACGATTTTATTTTTTAATAAAAAAAAGTTCAAGGGTGCATTTTGGGGAATGGAAAATTATGATTAAGGGAGAAAAGTTTCACCCCGGATCATCTTGTTTACGTTTACGCTTCACGCGCGCAGTCTCGCGATTATATAATTGAAACTGAATGCAAATAAGAGCGTTAACGGAGCATGTATTAAAACAATGTTTTAAATAATGCGAAAGATTATATCCATCGCCGGAGCTCATTCGAAACAACTGGATTTCATTATACTTACCAAGTGGATTTAATTCGACGCCAAAAACCTGAAACTTCTTTTACGAACACGTAAAACTCGACGTTTTACGCATGAGGAAAAAAGAAAATGAAAATGCGCAGTAATCATAAATGAAATGGTTCGATCGTTAATTAGAAAAGTTGACGTTAAGCGTCAAATATTATGCAGCGATAAATCAAGTCGATTGCTTTAATTAAAGAAATTAAAGTTACATTGACGGGGAAGGTGCTTTCGAATAACTCATTTCATCTCGACAATATTTATTTATTCATCTTACTTCACATAATTATGTATAATTTGTGATTAAATATTTACAGTATTAACTCACGTACGCGATTTTGATGTATTTCTTATTAGAGCTACGTTATAAATTGAATTTGAATGAACAATGATGACAGTATAAAGAACCTGAGTATCGGATTATCGTTCGAATTTCATCGTCTTTATAATTCCTTAAAACAACATTGTTGCACCACGTGAGTGAATAAGCCATTGCAAACGTACATTTATAAATCATCCGTAAACGAGATATGAAAAGGTAATTGAGGCATAGACTGCGAAAACCATTTTCGAAATTGCCAACGTGACCTAAATTGTCATTTAATTATTATTCGAGTATTCGAGTAAATTTTCATAACCGAACACCTTTTTATCAATGTTTATATTCGAGAGTTGATTCTACAAATTGGACCAAAAATTACAAATCTTGTCTTTCAAGTACAAGAAAGTCTTTCCGAAAGAATGATTCGATCGTTAAGAGATTGCTACAGCTAAACAATCTTGGATTACAAGTTCAACCAACTGCACGCAGTCCTTTGGCAGCTACGAAAGCAATCTTTGTTTTGATTAGTCGAATAGAATTGAACAAACAATTACATTAACCATCCAAGATTAATTGATTTCGTCTAACGAACGCTGGGTGAAACGAAACGTCGACCGAACATAAAACCATGTCGAGGCAAAAGATTTTTTTTCAACGCAATTCAAATTAAATTCGTAAATTACCGTTACCTTGTCGGTGAATTTTCACGCTGCTTTGCATGCCTAATTAAGAGCGACCATTTCTTTCAGTGAAGGCATGATTTAAAACTATAACACTCGCTACAATTAAAGCATAACGTAATTACAACGCTGAAAATGAAGTGTAAATTGTCCCGACTAATGCAATAATAATGTTTTAGCTTGAAACCAAGTCCAACGGGAAAATCCTTTAAATATTAAAGGATTCGACGAAACGTCAAAAGGACTATTTCAATATCGAGCTGGGCTCATTGGTGTATGTTTAATGAAAACTTGTGCACATGTACGTTTAACTCGTGTACATCCATAGATTTATAAAATGGATCCACCCGTTTTTGCAAGCCCCGCTTATTAAATCGTAAGATAACTTTTTTCATTATTACAGTACGATAGCCCGCGTTGACCGGCCAAGGTACATACATCACACCGAATGATATTTGCTGCACGATGAAATCAAGTTGGTGACACATCTTTGGGATAAACTGTATTGCAGTCGAGCTGCGTCGGGCGCTCGTCGATTAACAAAAATATTTGATTCGGTTCGGCTTCATTTCCTTTGTGCACGCAATGTGTCAACTAATCAATTCCGTTCATGATCGAATACGCCGTAAAAAAACCCTGGTGTTGAGACTATGTACACTTTTAACGCGGAAGTCAAATGAAGCGTGAATTTGGTGCCGTCAATTAAACGTGCCGTGTAATTGAAGTCAACGTCAAATTAGCCATTTACAGCTTGCAATCAATACGCTGGCTCGTAAACAAACAGTTTGTAACGTACGGAGAAGGTAAATCACAAAAATATCCTGATGATAATATTCTTTGTACAACGTTGCCTCGACCGGTATTCGGAAAATGGTTCACGGAGGGGCCGAGTTTGACAAAATTAGGTAAACGTTTTTTGTGATATATTACGCGATGTAAATATTTATTGCGATAATTTGAACGATATCAAACGTCATGATTACAACGATTATTAGGAATTATAATACTTGCCGTAATCCTTACGATATAGAGAATAATTTTTGCGAATATTGGGCAGAAAATTATACTGTACATCGTAATTACGATTCTTAGTGTATTTTCGTAATTTATGCAAACTTGGTTCTTTCAATGCTTGGATATTAATGATGGAAGACATTTCGAGGAAATTGTGTGATGTTTCGTTAAAAGTGGCAAGTCAAGCAATATTTAATTGAAACTACAATCAGATAGTTGATCAGCGAAAAAAAAAAAAAAAACATTAGGTATTCAATTTTCTTCATTTCCTTTTTGTTGATTTCTACTTTGTTGAATAGATTATAATCGTCGTTTACGAAACAGAATATCATTGATCGAGGCATTTTTAAGACGTTGTTTCAGACTGAATATTTCAAGCGGGATATCAGTGTCGGAAGATTCGAATCCGAAAAAAAAAAACCCGATACTTCGACGAAAGAATCCTTTGTTCAGCACCGCTTTATTTTTTTACAGTGTGACATTTGTTCAGCAATATATGGTGTACTTACGGTTCCCCTAAACATGATTTCATTTGTCATTACTTTAATTATTATTCTTAAATTTTATTGCACATTTTTATAAAGACTTTTTTCATTTATCTAACATTAATCTTAAAATGCTTCTGTGTTCTTTTGAACGCGCGAAACAAATTTTTTCCGGGGGAGACGCGGAATTCACGGTGCCCCCTGACTACCTCACAAGTAACAATCATATATGATAGATGAAAATATATTTTCATCGTTTATCTTATCGCGCACTTCGACACAGTTTGAATTAATAAAATATATAGTCAACGAATATGGTGAAAGGTAATTCTCGTAGATTGTCAATGTCTCACAATACGTTATAAAGAGCAGTCATGTTCGCAAAAATCAAACGTCAAAATGCCACTTTAAGGTATGTCTTACGCCCGAGATGACGCGTCATCGATTTGCTTGCAAAACAGGCTTAGTATCTTGAAAGGAACACAAATCCAGTTTAAACAGTGTATCAACGGCGACGGCAGATTGACGGAACGTTAATTCAACGTTTGATCAATCTTCAAGTGTCTTGTAAATTTAAATTAACTTAGAATAATGAAGTCTTCAAATTATCGAACCGTATAAAGTTAATGCAACGTTAATTCAACCTAAAACCAGTGTTTTCATTAATGTTCGAGAGTTCTTTGATTAATATTAGATTAACACGGCGTTGATTTGACATGTAGTATAAGTGTTTGTATTTCTAATATAATGATATTGTATTAACATTAGAACGTCTACAAATTGATCTTAATACAGAATTACAATGAAAATCACAATGATGTTACCCAAAATGCAGTAACATAACTTTCAAGTACCTGTTATAATTACCATATAATTACTCAATTATCGTGTTGTTACCACTTATTGAAATATAATTCTCTTCGGACAATTATGATAAGTAACTTAAAATTTACATCTGCATATATTTTCTCAATACTAATTTTATCAAAAATGTAAAAAATCTGCAATTAACAATTCAATCATTAGCTAAGCAGTATTTTTTATATCCATTTCAAGGTGAAAACTTATGTCAGTCAAAACATGAAGAAAAATTAATTGTTACAAGCGTAACAATGTTACACTGACAGTAAACTTTATGTTAACTTTAAAACGTCACAAGGATGTTAAATATATACTAAATATACACATTCGAAAACTCACACATCTACTGAAGTTAACCTCAAAATGTAAAACCAATAGTAGGTATTTGTTGAATCAACAATGAGTCGTAGCTGCACTAACAGACATGAGCTAAAATGTAGCAAAAGGTACTTTTGACGATGACTTTTTTCTCATTTCACGTAAGTTCAACTGTTTGACATTTTAAATTACAGTAACAACAGATATTCTCAGTACATTTTTTGTCAAAGTCTTATTTCAGTACATTTCAAAATATTCTCAGTACACTGTAAAAAATGAACGTAAAACTATACTACATATCACATAAAATTAAAGTAAACGTGTAAAAGCTAACCAATGAAATCGCTTCCTTTTGAAAAGCAGCGATTTCATTGGTTAGCTTCTACATTTTTACTTTAATTTTACGTGATATGTAGTATAGTTTTACATTCTTTTTTTACAGTGTATATTTCATGAATTGAAAAAGTTCCTCAATATACTCGGGGAAAAATGTCGTTGAAACAATGTTGGAACAAGAACATTTCTTTAACATAAAGATATTGAAAAAAAAAAAAAAAAAAACAAAAAAAAACAAAAACAAAATGTTATATTTATAGCACATTCGACAATTTAATCGCAACTAAATTTTTACGAAATCTTGAATTGACTAAACATTAAATTAACGCGTCCCGTCAGCGTTAGTTGAATGTCAAAATCAGATTAGCCTCTCGGAGACTCGTTGTTTGTCGAAACGCGTTCCAATGCGTTGATACGTTTGCCTTCAATTTGTTTGCAATCAGCGGCAGATCGACGCGACGTTGCGGTGACGTTGAACCGACGTTATTACCGCGCAATAACGGCACGTCGGTGCGCCGAGGAGACGATGTCGTAAATCTACTTCCTTCGATGGCGTCAATATTGAATTTGTATAAGGGTAAGTGCTAAAGAGTAACGAGGCTGGATTGTATTTCGCTATCAATTACATTCTCGATCATTTTTCTAATTGCTCATCTTTAGCATTGTTGCGACACCGTTTTCTCGGCGACGTCGTAAAGCGAAACCACGCGGGATAAATAAATGGCTGCTCTGAACTTTAATAAACATTTCACGGTTATAACAATTTTATACACTCAATAGAGTCGGGTTTTCATACTTGGCAGATTCTAAGACGATAAAGGTTATTGTTTCTTTGCGTTTTAGATTGATTATCCGCTATAGAGTGCTGCCGCAATCAAACGCTGGAGATATACCCTGATAAAATACTGTATATAGTCAAAGACTGAATATATTGGTCATCCCAGTCAAGGAAAACCGACTGAAATGCCAGTTCGGAACGTGCAGCAAGTTTGCAGTGTAATTTCACTTTAAGGAATTTTAACTATATGGAGTGAAACTTACGTCTCTCTAAATTTTGTTCGTTTCGAGACACACAGATAAGACGTGAAAACTAATCCTGAATTTTGAAGGAGAAAATTATTCCTAGTTCGAATGCCACGTAGAGAAATGTTCTATAATTAAAACGCTGAGGTAGACTAATGGAATCGGTGACAAATTTTTGTTGAGACGTATTTTGTACGTTTTCGAAGTAAGTTTCAATCGGTTTTCCATTTTGTAGACATGGCGAATATATACTGGAAATATAATGAACGTATATTGGCCAGACGTTTACTTGTGATAACAATATATCGATAACATATTAGGTGCTTGCATGAATATTTTCAAACATTACAACATTTTAAAAGTCATTGTAAAATTTAAGTTATCTAAATGGATAAAGTTTACCCAGAAATAATTTTCAGATCAATTCATGTTTTTCAAATTAATCTTTATCTAACCAAATGGCAAAGATTTTATATAACTTTTTATTGATATCTATTTTCCGAGAACACTTGCAATATATTTTCGATATATAGTTATATCTATTAATCTACATGACCATAAATTATAGTATAATTATTATACGATCAACATGCGTTATTGATTATAAGGTACCGACATTGTATCGAAATTTTCAATATATTTCCAGTACACTGATGTGTATCAGTAATAATACATGCATGCAGCGTATATTATTTATACCAATATATGAAAAATATATCGACAACGTATCAGCAGACCGGTCGTGAACTCCAGATAAATGAAAAAGTACATTCGTAATATACGACCGATATATTATCTCGGCCTCGGGGGTGACGTGACGTTCAACATAATTTCTTCTGCAACGGAGGGCAAAAACTAGAGGAATTTATATGCATTGCGATTACCAAAACCGATTAAAGTAATATATTCGCCTCACTACAATGTGTAAGCAAAGTTATTCGTTATTCATTTTAAACGTTTAAACTCCGTTTAACAGAATGTAGTAAGAATAACACTAACGTTAACGTTTGCTTTACGCTATAACAAGTACAATCAATGAATAAAGTACGCTGAATCAAACATACCCGACATTGCTTATGGTCTTCCTATCCTTGCATTTAACGTCTATGGTATCATACTCGTGGCTGCAATTCAGGAAAAAATACTTCGCGTCGTTATTATATATACAAGCAGAAAAGCGTCGGAAACATTCGCGTTTGCGCTCCGAAATCGGATCCTTAACGATACAGCGAAAATCCTATAGAACGTTTGTTGCGAGTACGTATAAATTGATTCGTGACATGTAACTTGTTGTCCATCAATTATACACTGTTTCGCTTTGTGGATAAATTTTCAGTTACCATTTTTTTTTTTCTGTTATTTTCATCTTTTGTTTTTGTGGTTTTTTTCTTTTTTCGTTCATATACGTTGTACAAAGTTTCTCTAACAAAGATTTTGATCTTAACGCGAAATAGCTTCGAGGTTTAGAAAGTTCGCTGCGAATTTTCGATATACAATTACCGCAGCGATTTATGCGAGAAATTTTCGTCGAATTGGGATTGAACGAAAATTTGCAAAATACTTTCGGCGTCCGCGCGAGCTTCGGGCGACTGAAATGATTAATTATTTTATTTGGTGTATCAGAGGCTTTCGAAGAGTAAGTTCCTTACTCTTTTTCCTTATTCGGAAATTAAAATCCATAGGGGAAGGTGCTTAATAGTTTAATAACTTAAACAACTGAGAAGCAAGTTATCTCGAACGTTCATGGATTAATATTTCACTATAAAATATTAATGCAATGCTTTATTATATTCATGAAATTCCGTGACGTCTTCATCGCGTAGTTTCTTAATTATTTACGCTCCTAAACTGTTGGGTTCGTAAACTGTTAGGTACCCTCCCCTTGTAATAAATTGAAAGATTATAGGATATCACTTTTCCTCAATGTTGGTTTTAAGACCATATTTCTTATAATTGTATCGTCACTTAAATAATCGCAACGAACGTTGCTTCAATTCGAAATCAAACTTATCTTTTGATTTATAAAAGATTGATTGAGAAAAATAGGGAGATTCGTTCGATAAAATTTCCCTTATAAATTTTGGCAATCAGATCCCTGAAAACTGAGAATTAAAATGTTTCTCGTGATTCACAGGAAATAAGTTCGGCTGTTTGAAAATGTTATAGTATAAAAATACCACTGTTTTTCATAAAACTGCAGATTTCCCGATAAATTATAAGATAAATTGAACATTTGTCGAAGGTTCTTGATGCAAAATTTACAAGTAAACATATTTGCACAATATTTTTCAGTGCAACGCATTTGGGATATTTTTGTTGTCACAAGAATTCGTTTTTGTTATAAATTCAGTCTGTATTTCCGGTCCGCGAAAAGATAATTTCAATCAACTGAACGTCGTAACGAAAAACTGTGAAATTTGTTGAACGAACTACCGAATTAAGTTTATCTTCCAACGATTACGCTTCGAAAATCATGTTTGAAACATTTCATGACTTCATGCGCAACGCATTGAACCATTATAAATAAGGTTCGATTTACGGCTTACGTTTCGATTTGTACGAATAAAATGGTTTTTACTCTAATTCTATTCAATTCAAATCCATTTGTAGACGATCTGTATTCACCCTACAGGTATACAATTTTACATTTACGCTTACTGTATGCTTGAAATATGTTAAAAAATGAATCGACGGTCTTGAACGATTCATATAAATCAGTGACAATTGAAGGTATAACGTCATATACAAAATCACGTTTATTATACGTCTAAATTGATTGTTTTAACTACCGTGCCTTCGAGATGACCAACGGTGTTCTAACTGACGCACGAAAGTGCTATTTTCGAAATCATTTCTGGAGTTACACACGAAGAAAAAAGTACGTTACCGCAGCGTAACTTATGTAAGAGCTACTCAAGTAAATGTTGAATTTACATAAACTAAGATAACTCTGACGTGAGTTATATTAAAGTCGCGTAACATTTTTCTTCGAGTGTAATACAAAATAAGACGAAAATATAACACCGAAATCGATTGTACATGTATATCTTATGATACTGAAACAGGTATCGGATTGGTATTTTGTCTCTGGATTGGTTTCCTTTTACCTCCTTCTTTTTCCATTTCGCTATCCTTGTATTTCTTTGAATTCAAACGTTCGCTTTAAAAAGTGGAAAAAAGAACTTATTTTTATTCTCTGGAATCTTGAAAGTAGAATACTTTGAAGACTCCTGTAGCATCATTTCACATTGTCATTGACACGTTTTCATATTTAAGGATAGTTGTCGAGATAGTTTTTAATTATGTACATACGTGCACTGTCGACGTGTAATATTTGTTTTGCACGCGAGAGGGGGTAGCGTCTTGAATGTTAAAACATAAAAGAGAAACTTTGCTTTAATTAGACAATTATAACGTCCCTATAAAAAGATTCTTGAATAAGAATAAACGATGAGACGATAATTCACTGAAAGTAGAAGTATCTTAAAATTGATTGCAAAACACAAAAAGTGACTTACCGCGGAACATGTATCTGTCAAAACATTTTCTCGTGAGATATTTGTCATGTTTTTTTTTTTTTTCTTTTTTTTTTCGACGCCTCTAAGGTACTTCTTATTACAATGAATACGAAATATGTATTCATGACTTTTGATCGTTGAAAGAAACTTGTCTCCGCGGTTTCAAACAATCTCGAAAATTTCTGCAACAAAATCGACACAATGCAATGCAAAAGTCGAATGTAAAATTTGTTTCCTGCGAACAGTTCGCAGCAATGCGATTTATTTCAGACAATCGTTCGGACGATGTCGCTTTTATATTGTCACTTGATTCATTAAAATTAGTTAAAAATCATGATATTTTAAAATGTCATTTTTTTCAATGAATCTACGTTAAACGTAAATACGTGATATGAATATTGTTCTACGTTTCCACAAATCGATTACGTCAATGCGCGTTAAGTTTCAAACATTTTATTTTAATTAATACTTTGTATGCGCACGTAATAAATGCTTTATTCGAAATGAATCGAAATATTAATTCGTGTTCAGTGTACAATATATTCGCCTAAAATAATGGAATTTAATACCCGCGTATAAAAGAAACAATGTAAAAACAAATATTTCAATATAATATAAGTAATTAATACTATACAAAAGTGTCTGGAAACTCGAAACATCGATTGTAACTGATTTCAAAATAATTTTCCACGTTATACACTTTTATCCGTTATACGCTTACCACGTTATACACTTTTATACACTTTTCATCCGTTATCTTTAAAAAGGAATATATGTCATATTACTATATACGGAATATGACCGAGACCTGATTTTTATTTGTGATATGCAGGATTGTTTCTACTTAACGTTTGATAAAAAGTCATCATCAAAAAGTTGATAATAATTTCTTCCTTTCTCCTTCCAACGAATTTATTTTCATCGGGAGCATTTTCAACTTAATACGTTAACGGCGAAAAAGAAACATTGCAAAGTACCCAAATATCATTTTCAATCACAATGGAAACAAGAGCAACACTTTATCCAACATTCGCTTAAGCAAATAAAACATGCTATTTGAAATTACGTCAAAAAGCGTTATTACAAACCATGATATAAAACTGTTTTATGTACAAGCGAATACAAGTTCTGAAATTCCATTAAATTAAGAAAGATTGGAACAAACACACGGCCAGAGAGCATTTTACAAATTCACCAGTGATTTTGTTAACATACGAAAAATTACGTTTACTTTACTCAACGGTTCGTACTATCGATACAATTTTCTTATCTCAACAAAACTCTTTCCCCCGTGTAAATTCATCGAAATTCAATGTTTGACGCAAAACGCGCATTGGTATCTGACTTTCTGATCAATGCGAAATGATTCTGAATCCACTCATGGAAAGGAAGTCGTGGAAAGGTGGTAAAGTGGAAAAGCAACGGTCATTCTACAAACTGTACACTGTAAAAAAAGAATATAAAATTACACTAGATATCATGTAAAATTACAGTAAAAGTGTAAAAACCAACCAATGAAATTGCTTTCTTTTAAAAAGCAGCGATTTCATTGGTTAGCTTTTACACTTTTACTGTAATTTTACATGATATCTAGTGTAATTTTACATTCTTTTTTACAGTGTACCCTTACGAAATCTAGTTAAACACATACCCTTGTAAGACTATCTATATCAGTCCAAGGAATATGTTGTCAATCTAAAAGTATCGCGTCAAGAATCACCGAGTCAAATATCCCGGCCGTTATTCTCGGTCCTCGAAGCGGCGGCTCGCACATTGAACGGTTCGACAAACACCGTCGATTCGAAGCGTCGCGCGAAAACCCGGCCAGAAGACATCGAACCACGAATAACAGTCCTGCTGGATCGAAGCTCGCAATTGAATTTCACACACCACTTGGAGAACCTAGTCGAAATTCTATTTCCAGGGCGACGCGCGTAGCCCCCCTGCCCCCCTCGCATCCCAAACTTGTTACCGCGAGCCTTAGATTCGCTCAACCTGGCCCGGTTGTCAGGCGTCAGACGCAATCGTGGCTTCTATTAATGCATAATTACATGCCTCGGCGACGCCCGATTGGACCCCTCGAGGCGTCGCCAATCCTGTAAACGATTAACGATTGAACTCTGTCAGTCGATTAACGTTATAAACAATTGGGTGCTGCTGAATCGATCGATTATTCGCTGGATTCCGAATATGTTTTATTAAGTTTTGGTCCAATTTCTGTATTCTTCTATACGTTTCAATCGATTTTCGTTTACTGTGCTGCACCGAGTCATGAGATAACCCACAGCGACGGCTCAGCCGTTCGTCGTGGTAAGTTTGGTGACCGAAATCGGGCATTTCTTGAGTGCGGAATGTTTTGGAGAAGTATTTTTTCGTTTACAAGAAAAAAAAGAAAAGAAAAAAAAGAGGATTATATTGAAATAGTTTTTCAATATTTGTAAATTCAGCGAAAAATTGAGACCATTAAAAGGAAGTTATGTTAAATTAATGAAATAGTTGATCAAACTGTTGATTGACAAAATTTTACTGTCCTACACGCGCTTCGTTTCACGAAACGTTTGATAAATTCGACGAGACATTCGGTTGATCCACTATTTTCTATGTTTTTTTTTTTTTTTTTTTTTTTTTTTTTTTATTTAAATTCGGTCCTTTAAACATTTCTCTGGTTCCACGCATCCTATTTACACCCATTTTGCCGTCATACCTTGGAAAAAAAAAAAATTAATTTAAATTATTTATAGAAATTCCTAAATGATACACATCATCCTCGAAATTACTACATCCTAATAAAATGATCCTACGTCTAACACTCTCTTCCCTCTACGCCATGCAATATCGCTCCTAAACTATGTTCTACTTAATAACCCTTTATAAT
>JABFOV010001015.1:0-28952 GCA_022817685.1 Aradophagus sp. ZL-2020
CTTATATTTTATTTCTTTTACTAATATCTTTTCCAAACTTGTATTGGCCTGTAATATTCATAAAATGTTACTTATATAATTATGACAACTTATTACATATATTAATATTTCTAAAACTAAAAAAAAAAGTTATGAATATGCCATGTATGATATAGATACCTGGGTAGTTAATAATTTATATAATTAAAAATATTAATAATTAACAGCATTATTTGATCAAACATTTCTTACTCATTTAATTTAAATTTAAATTTATTAACCAGACAACATATTTTAGCTTCATTTTATAAAAACCGCCATCGATTGTCATAAAACGCATTTATGCTTCATAAATACCTTTAAACATATTGATGACTTTTCAAGTTCCTGTCTACCCATCAATTCCATGACGTTGTCACAAATCACAGCATTGCTACGAATAAGCACTTTTAAGAAACCACCAATTGTTGATCGATAATTATAAATATTATTTGTAACTGTCAAAGGTTCAGCCAATAAACAGACACTTGGATACAATGCAAAATCACTCTCAGAATCTGTATGTTTCACTTTGCAGTAAGACAAATTTTTACTTTTTGGTACACTGTAGCCATGCTGAAACCCAATAATCAGTTAATGGATTACATGTCTATAATAGTTGATGGTTAAAAACAATTGAAAAGATAATTTCCTTTAAATTTTGAATTTGGAAAGGTATTACCTGATATAGCCAATAGTCTTGGCTAAAATTTTGACAGATGTTTTTCCAAACTGATATAATACTTCCTGTTCTCATTCTGTTGAAAAAATTCAGATATTTTAATTTGATTTAAACATTATAATTTATTACAAATTTTCAAAAGTTAATGCAAACAAACCTTGGCAAAATGTAGACATTTTGAGATAAACTCAAATTAATGTATCCAGTTTCATTAAAATGTTTCCAGCATGCTGGTATGTGCGTTTCAGGATCAAAATAAGGTGTGATATTAACAATCACTGCGCTTAATTCGATTCTTAAAATTATTTCACCTTAAACATTAGACGAATGAATGTTCTGTTCAGAAGTTTTAGCAATTTTGTAAAAAGTGTCCAAAGTGCTTTTTTAAATAGATATTTTACTTTTCAAATAAAAATTCGAGCAATCTAAGATTTTTTTATTTTGAAATTATCTTATAAAATTGTAGTTATTATCCAAACAATCGTTCAGAAATGATGAAAAAATAGCAAATTGTTATAAAATTTAATTTAATTTTAGAATTTCGTGTTTAATAGTCTTGATTATTAAGCTATAAATGAATGTTCATTACTATGTATAAAAATATTCACTTCCACTCCATTCATATAAATTTTGGAATCCCAAAAATCTTCTCTTCGAACGTAGTACTTGTCAATTTTGATCCATTCAGGTGATGTTCGTGATAAAATAGAATACGTCAAACACTTGAGGTAAATGTCAGGCGTCAGTTGTTTGGAATTCAAGAACTTTTGGCAAAATATGTTGAGTAAAAAATTTATTTCTTCATTAATATATTTATTGTTTTATAATATTTTGATTATAACTGTAACTTACTTACTTACTTTCATTTTGTCACTTAAACAAGATACACTCTTCATCTTTTCAATAAGACAATAATTGTTTGCATATACAATAAAAACAGTGTCATTACTAATACTTGGTGCTACTAAAACTTCTGATATTTCTCTTAAAATCAACCTAAAATTTGTTAATGATTAACATTTAAAAACGATTAATTCGTAACGTAATTTTACAAATAAAAATTTAGAGAATTCATTGTTTACCTACAAATGTAAGTACATTGGAGTGGAAGTGATGTATGTTCATCAGGAAATGATTCAAAAACGACACATTTCAAACTGTTTATATCTGGTATGTATGTGAAAGCTTCAATAATTATTGGTTCCATATTTTAATTTTTACACATAACTTTATCATGCTTTTTTCTCTTTTGAAGTGTCATAATTGACTTGACTTTGCGGATTAAAACGACATCTTTTCAGAACATTTTCCTGTTTATTTACATATTTTAAACTGGCGTATTGATCAAGATGCCATCTATATTCCGAAATTTAAAAATAAAATATTACATTAGTTGCAAAAATGATTAAAATAATGTATATTATTGTTTAAAAATCATGCTCATATTAATTCTAAAATCCCCTACATGAAAAATTCTATAAAAAAATTCAAGGTATTGTTAATTTTTTTCTACCAGAGATTTTTCATACATTAAATTCTTTTAAGATAAAGGATGCATGTATAAAATTTTCTGAACATGCCACAACACTGAAATAAGAAAATAATAAAAAAAATGTTCACGTTCATCATTTTAAATGTTTGTATATCATTAACCTTCAAATTTGTTTTTGATATTGAATTCAGTGGTAGTTTATTTTTAAATTTTTTGTTTAGTGTACAATGTTTTCTGCATATCAATATTGCCTCGAATCAAAAAATTGTATTTGGCGCGCTTGGGCACTTCCGGTCGATGTCAGCTGAGTTTTTTTCGCCGCTCGGCGTTGCTCGCATAGCTCCGTCGACGCTCGGGACAGTTGCGTGAAAATGGTGGTGTGAGATGGCAGGACGACGATCGGTTCTTACGAACGCGGTCGAATCTTTGACAGGATCGAGCAGCCCTGATCCGTTACACGAGCTTTTTGAGGCTTGCAAGACGGGCGACCTGCCCCGCGTGAAGAAACTCGTTAACGTGAAGACCGTCAATGCACGAGACACCGCCGGACGCAAGTCGACTCCTCTACACTTTGCAGCTGGTGAGCAGTATTTTCAGCCCCCTCCCCTCTCCTATCTCCCAGACCTTGCTCCGCGCCCAAACAGTCTGTTAAATCCGAATATTTATCTCCCATAAGCATTAATTTGTTGATTAGTTTCAGTTTCCTATTTCTTTGTCAATCTCGTTAAGCTTTTCATCAGCGCGTGCTCGCTTTTCGCAAACAAAACGACGCTCTGCGTCCATAAATATGACATATACTTGTTTGAGTGTTTACGACCGTGTGCGTGTGTTTTGGAGTATTGTGTGCGTGAACCCAAAGACGTGACAAAATTTTGTTGTCAAGGGTCATTTTCGACTCAGATACAAAGATGCTAAGAGGAGCAAATAATGGGCAACCCTTGCTTTGTTATTGAAACGTTTTAGAAAGTTATACAGGGATGAGTCATGATTTCAGTGAAATTTGCATGCGAGTTGAAGCGCATTTTTAGTTTAATTTGTTACTACGCTTAATTTATTAGAGGTAAATTGAATTTGTTAATTTTATTTTTTAGTTACAGTCATATAATAAAACATAAAAGTTTTTTAACAAATATTTTAGAATTAATTTCTATATTTTATCTAAATATTGTTATTCGTTTGAAGTTTTTTACGTTGAAATATCCACCCGATTTGAAGTGAAAGTCTTAACTTAGTTAATGTACGTTTTAACAATAAATTTGAAATTTAATGTTTAGACAAATTGTAAAGGATTTGGAAAACTTCACACTCATTGTTGCGCTGGTCATGGATGTTGAATATGAAATATCAGTGATGAATTTTAATGAACTTTTATGTTTCACTTTATAATTAATTAGGATTAATTAATTAGGACTTTATTTTTTTAGACATTAACTTTTTTATTTGAAAATTGACTCACATTAAAGTAATTAAAAAAAAAAATCAGATTTCTTTTTAAAACAGTATGAGTGTTGGTCTGTTTTAAAAAACATTGCTTTTCATCTAAAATTGTTAAAACTAGTGGTTGTTTAAATAAAGCGGACAAGAACAGTAATATTTGTGTTTTGTTAATGTAACAGGATATGGTAGACGTGACGTAGTAGAATATCTTTTAATGAACGGTGCCTGCATCCAAGCTCGTGATGACGGTGGACTCCATCCGCTGCACAATGCCTGTTCCTTTGGTCATTCAGATGTTGTTCGATTGCTCCTAGAAGCTGGGGCTAATCCAAACACTAGAGATAATTGGAATTATACACCTTTACACGAAGCTGCCATTAAGGTGAAAAAAAAAGAAAAAAATTTATGTTCATATTAACTGTTATAATTTCAAGTTTAAATTTTTAGTATTAAAAAAAAAAAAAAAAAAAACTTATGACTTGCAGTAATGATGTTGAATTAACAGTATATTTGTATACTAATATTTTTAGCTTAAAAGTCGACAATTCTGCTTCAACAAATTTTAATTCAGAAAAGTGGATAAAATACAATTATGTCACATATTTATTTACTATTTTTATTTTTCAGGGAAAAATTGACGTTTGTATAGCATTATTGCAACACGGAGCAGATCCAAATATTCGAAATACCGAGGGCAAAACACCATTAGATCTTGCAGATGTTACTACTAAACCTGTTCTTACTGGCGAGTATAAAAAAGATGAACTTTTGGAGGCTGCAAGATCCGGCAATGAAGAACGTTTGTTACAACTTTTGAATCCTCTAAATGTCAATTGCCATGCGAGTGATGGCCGAAGGTCAACACCCTTACATTTGGCTGCTGGTTACAACAGATCCCGCGTAGTTCATTTACTCTTAGAAAACGGTGCGGACGTTCACGCCAAGGACAAAGGGTGCGCAATCTTTTAAATTTAATGAATTTATACTATTTGCTAAATTATTTACATTATATACATTCGTTAAATTATATATATAATTAAATTGATTTGATTTTTATTTACCAATAATTTTTGGAAACTAAGTAGTACATTAAATATAATGTATCTGGGAAAAAAAATTATAAATTATAACTCAAAACTATTTTTTGTAGAGGTTTGGTGCCACTTCACAATGCTTGTTCTTATGGTCATTTTGAGGTCACAGAGGCTCTTCTGAAACATGGTGCGGCTGTGAATGCAAGTGATTTATGGGCCTTCACGCCTCTTCATGAAGCAGCAAGCAAATCTCGTGCAGAAGTTTGTTCGCTTCTTTTAAGCGAGGGTGCTGATCCCACACAACTTAACTGCCATAGTAAAAGCGCCATAGATGTCGCTCCAACTGTGGAATTGCAAGAAAGATTAGCTTGTACGTGAATAAAATAATAATTTAATGAGAGATTTATCATATTGAAAAATTACTTTTTTTTAAGTTTATCTAATTAATTAATCTTTTCAATAAATATAAACATTTGAGTTATTAATCTAAGATTAATTATTTTTTAGATGAATACAAAGGTCATTGCTTGTTGGATGCTTGTCGCCAAGCAGATCCAGCAAAACTCAAGAAATATTTATCAGCCGACGTTGTAAATTTCAAACATCCGTACACCGGAGATACTCCATTGCATTGTGCTGTTCGATCGTCGTCGCCGAAACGTAAACAGATCATCGAAATTTTAATTCGCAAAAACGCAACGTTCAATGAAAAGAATAAGGAATTCTTGACTCCATTGCATGTTGCTACAGATTATTCACATTACGATGCAATGGATATTCTTTTAAGACATAATGCTAAAGTAAATGCTCTAGATGGCGTTGGACAAACTGCTTTGCACAGGTGACTGACTAATAATGTAGCAAGATATAACGATGAAATCATTTTTCAGGTTGTTCATGAAATACAGTTAATTTGTATATGAACATCCAAATGCTTCATTTAAACATTTTGTGTCATATTTCAATCAAATCTTATTTAAATGATGTAAAATAAATAATATCTTTGATTGCAGATGTGCTCGTAATGGTAATGTACAAGCCTGTCGAATTCTATTGTCATACAACGTTGATCAATCAATAGTTTCGTTACAAGGATATACTGCAGCTCAGATTGCCACTGAACCAGTATTAAAAATATTACAAGGTGAATAATATAGATTTATAGATTAACATTAAATATAGATTTTGATGAATTCTTAATTATTCAAATATGAAGGAATTCTTCAATGTTTAATTCAATTTGTTTTAATTAAATGTATAATTAAAACCTGCAGACCCGCCAAACGGTTCAGAGGACGCTGAAGCACAGCTTTTAGAAGCAAGTAAATCAGGTGACTTAAATGCCGTGGAAAGAATCTTACAAGCCAATCCACATGCAGTCAATTGTAGAGATTTGGACGGCAGACACTCGACGCCTTTGCATTTCGCTGCTGGATACAATCGAGTTTCTGTTGTTGAATATTTATTAGCGCATGGAGCAGATGTCCATGCCAAAGACAAAGGGTAGATTTTAATTATTAATCTACAACAATATATAATTTGTTTTGACCAAAAATGAAACTTTCGTTTCTTACATCGTTTCTTATAAAAGTTCTTTTGTCTGTAATCAAGTTTAACTTTCCATAGTTTTAGTATTTTAACTTGAAATCATTATTTTTTAGTGGTTTGGTACCATTACACAATGCGTGTTCCTACGGTCATTATGAAGTGACCGAGCTTTTAGTGAAACACGGTGCGTCAGTTAACGTGGCTGATCTTTGGAAATTTACTCCTCTCCACGAAGCCGCGGCAAAGGGTAAGTGTGAGATTGTTCGACTACTCTTGCGGCATGGCGCTGACGCGTCTAAAAAGAATCGCGATGGCGCTACACCCCTCGATTTGGTGCGAGAAGGTGATCAGGACGTCGCAGACTTACTTCGAGGCAATAGCGCTCTTCTTGACGCAGCGAAAAAAGGAAATCTTGCACGAGTTCAAAGACTCGTAACGCAAGATAATATCAATTGCAGAGACGCTCAAGGCAGGAATAGTACTCCTCTACATTTAGCAGGTTAAATAACTTATCCTTTACTACTTGATCATAAAACACATGACAAATAATGATTCGATTGATTAAACAAATTTATAATTTAACTCAAATGGTTGTCGTTTTTCAGCTGGTTACAATAATTTAGAGGTAGCTGAATTCCTACTTGAAAGAGGTGCTGATGTCAATGCCCAAGACAAAGGAGGTAATATTATTAGTTATTAAAACGATCACTAATTGATGATTGTGCTATACATTTATAAAGTTCTTAGTCAAATATGTATTAGAACTTAATAAAATTTGTTTTTTTTTATTATTAAGGGCTGATACCGTTACACAATGCTTCAAGTTATGGCCACTTGGACATCGCGGCGCTCCTCATAAAGTACAATACGGTCGTGAACGCGACGGATAAATGGGGTTTCACGCCTTTACATGAGGCTTCGCAAAAGGGCCGGACGCAATTGTGCGCGCTGCTACTGGCCCACGGCGCAGACCCTTTTCTGAAAAATCAGGAGGGTCAGAGTCCCGTGGACCTAGCGAGTGCGGACGACGTTCGGTGTCTCTTGCAGGATGCCATGGCGTCGCAACAAGTGGTACCATCTGTATCGCCCAATCTTGTAGTTTCATCTAATGGCCACTCAAGTAGGTCACCAAGTATAGTCACAGGTAAGAATTTTATCTTTGAATTCAGTGCACAGCTTAACATTTATCCTTATTATACTCATCTATTCTGTTCATTTGTCATTCTTATAAATTGAAAACAAAAGAAATAATAGTGTGAAAAATCATTTAAAGATAGTTCTAAAATTTTACATTTTTTCTTTTATTTCTTTGATTTTTATATTTTTTATCAATACTTATTTTAATAATTATAGTTCCAGTGTCGCCCCCATCATCGCTGAGTCACGAGACTGTAATCATGCCATCTGGCGCATCTATGACTTTGTGCGTACCAGTAGCGATACGAAGTGTCACCTGTGGTTTGAGTACCCGATCTTGTGCAGGCAGTTCCAGCATCGAGCATTGCAACGACCGCGAGTCCAAATCTGATATTTCCGAAGACCGACACAGTAGCCCCTACTCAAACGGTGTAATAGTGAACGGTGCTGGCACCAGCAATAATGCGGTCATCAATATTGCAACCTTCTTACAAAGTCTGAACCTGGAACACCTACTGGAATTATTTGAGCGCGAGCAAATCACGCTCGACATTCTCGCGGAAATGGGCCACGAGGATCTTAAGCAGGTCGGCATCTCTGCCTATGGTTATAGGCACAAGTTGATCAAAGGTATGGACAAATTGTTGAGTTCAACAAGCGGTCCCATGTGGCAGCCTAGCGTGAATCCAGGCACCCTTTTGGTTGATCTTCTCGCGGAAGACAAAGAGTTCTTAGCCGTCGAAGAGGAAATGCAGAGTACCATTAGAGAACATCGGGACAATGGTCATTCCGGAGGAATTTTTTCTAGATATAATATTATTAGGGTGAGATTTTAAGATTAATCTTTAAATGCTTTAACATAAACCTTTAAATTCTTCAAGATAAAGCTTCAGGTAAATCTTTAAATTCAGTAATAAACTTTTATTACTAAACGAGATGTTGCATATTAAATTTTACCTTAAAATAACTTATGAGAAATATAAATTTTATCTTTTATAAGTGAGTACACCTTAATCAAAATTAGTAATATCAGTTGGTTAACATACAACAATTTTTTTTGCGTCTTTTTTATACAACGCTTTACAGTTTTATACAGGTTTTTAACACACAAAAATATATGTAAATATGTATGTATACACAGTAAGTAACATTTCTTTACCTTGAAATTTACAAAAAAAATTACACACTCATGCCCATATAAAAAATATATAATTTTGTTTTTGTGTTTTATGATGAGTTTTGATCATTTTACAATGCATACTCTTTTATTGTAGTAATCTTTCTTCATCATTCAAAAACATCAGAAAGATAAAGCATTTTAAAGAAATAAGTGATTTCATTTGAAATCAACTAAACATCAACAAAAAAACAAAAAAGAAACCACATTATTCTCAATCATTTCAATAGATTAATTGATACAATTTTGATCTAATAGAATTATTTAATAACCAGAACCATTTTTAATATTTAGATACAAAAAGTACAGAACCGCAAATTGTGGGAGAGATATGCACACAGGCGTCAGGAAGTGGCTGAAGAAATGAGCCAAGCTGCTGGAGGAAGTAACAGCACAACTGCTTCCACGTCGAGTCCAACGAACTCTAGAACAACGACTAATTCAGCGACACCTCAAGCGAACGAGAGGATGTTGTTCCATGGCAGTCCGTTTATAAATGCCATCGTGCAGAAAGGTTTTGATGAACGCCACGCGTACATTGGAGGAATGTTCGGCGCTGGCATTTATTTTGCCGAACACAGCAGCAAAAGTAACCAATACGTTTATGGTATATGCGGCGGCACGGGCTGTCCAGCACATAAAGACAGAAGCTGTTATATTTGCCATAGGTAAATTTAATCACGTACAAAATTCTCCCTATTATACAATCTACCTAGGATTTTATCTAGAAATGAGAAGTAAAATGTGGTATATTATGAACTCGGTTTCTTTGCTATAACATGTACAAATATAAGATATGATCCTAGATAGATGTTTTCATAAATACATTTTATACGTTTGGTATTTTTATTAACAAACATTTGTTACAGGCATCTTCTTCTATGTCGAGTGACGTTGGGTAAGTCGTTTTTGCAATTTTCGGCTATGAAGATGGCGCACGCTCCACCAGGCCATCACAGCGTAATGGGTCGCCCATCGCAAGGCGGTTTAGTTTTTCCGGAATACGTGGTGTACCGAGGCGAGCAAGCTTATCCCGAATATTTAGTTACGTATCAAATTGTGCGACCGCAGCAACAAGAAAATGGCGGCGCGATCGGCGAGGGCGGTGAAGAACGGTGATCACGTGATACTGCACCTGCGATCGCAACGCTACGTCGACTCTGCTGCTGTTATCGCTGCCACACGCCCCGGTCATATTCACGACGATGATGATTATTGTAATCGTCTTCATTCCCCATTGATAGGAATCTGAAAACAATGAAATTAGAATAGTCACAGATAGCTTAAGCATTTGCAGCAAAAAAGCAGAACTCAGAGATTTTATTATTTTGGAATACACAGAATATTCTGGTTAACAACAATGAAAAAAATGTTCATTATTAAAGCGACCATAAAAATTAATTTAGCCAAATAAAATGTTTAACGATTGAAAAACGTAGTTATTATGACCGTATGGTTAGAATAACCATTTGAATGGGGTCAATTTTTTTTTAGCAAAAGTATCAATGACAAACATTGCATACATAATCAGTAAAACGTAAATAATAATACATTTGAAAAGAAGAATGTTTTTGATAATCACTTGCTAAACAGTGATAGTCAATAAAATATCGATCGTTAAACAAATACAATACATTTCCTAGATAATTTTTAACCATTAGAAATAATTGATGATACACATTGAGCGTCGATTGATTAATCGTAAATAATAATCAACAAATCTTTTGACTTTAATGTTAAAAGTAATTTTTTTTATATTTAATCACTAATGTCAATTAATACATAAGAAAATTAGCCTGTATGTTCCTCTTTTTGAAGCAGTTGTATTATTATTTAGCCGTTTTCCGTTTTAAGGCATTGAGTGGCCTTTACTTGCTCATACAAATTGAGCAACAATTTATTTATTAACGAATACGGGGATACACAATAGTGCCTTTTTTAACCAAAAAGAGATGGCGCTATTAATTATTACTATTGTGTGGTGGTTGTTTTTCTAGGGAAAACGATCTGAATTCTTTTCTGTATAAATATAGTTTATATACTTATGAATTATATTTTATTAAGTTAATAGTTACACAATTATTGATAATGGTTGATTATTAACGGAAATTTATTACGTACAGTTGTTATCAAATCGTCATGCTGAAATTGTTAAATGCATTAAAATGTTGAAAATATCAAGACTCTTTTTCCTAAAAACAATAGTACTAACTTCTTTTCTTTTAATAAATTTGCAAAAAAACCATAGCTGTCCTTAAATAAATCCATAGCTGTGAACAACCCTTGTTTTAATTATACCAAGCAGCTACCAATTTTTTACTTTCAATTTCTTACTAAACTTTTACAGTTGCGAAATGTGAAAATTGTTCATGATACAATCTTTATAGTGATCAATCATGTGTTTGAAAATTGATGTGGTTCAAAAATTAATATAGAAATAATGTTAAAAAAATTTGTATGTGACTATGTTTATTAATTGACAATAAAAATATGAGATAGTACTTGTTATTGCAATAAAAAAAATGCAATGCAAATATCATTACCATTAAAATATTAGAGAGAAAAGACAAATAAGTGTCACGCACATCATTTGAATCAATGAATAAAGCAAATCATAATGCCAACATTTTCAAAACCACGTTCCATAGGTGCCTAACTAAAAAAACAGGATTGTTGAATCCTTCACATATCAGTGTATTATTTACTTTTTACTGATTATTATAGATAGAATACTGGTAATACGTATAAGGACAAATTGATTTTTAATTATTATTATTAAAGTCAAAAAACGTGTTTGAGAAATAACATATTGTTAATCTTTCCTTTTTTAATCTGTTCTAAAAAAACGGCGATGCTTAATTTTGATCTTTGACTATTCTTAAGTTTAATGTTTCAGGAATTGAAAATACAATTGAATCTCATGATCTAAGAACTCACAATCAGGGCAGCCTTACAACCTGGACATTTTAAAAGGAACGTGAAATCTTAAATTCAGCAATAAAATGAATGCTTGGCAAGAACTTAACTTCAAAAAATTTCAAAACGTGAAACAAAATAATTTTAGATACTGTGTTTAAGTTGTGAGGTTTCCGTCTTGAAAGTATCCAAATGATGAGGTTCGAAAGAATTATGTAAAAAATATATTGTTTAAACTTATTTATTACATAAAACATATATGAAGTATTGAAATCTATTAATTTATTATAGATGTTATCTATAATAATTGTAATATAAAAATTGTACAGAAATGATTGAATATACTATACATTTCCCGAAACATTAAATATCCAATAACATATTTGTTCAGATCTCTGTCTAACATTGTGTCCTTTTTCTTTTTACAGCGCAAATAACTTTGCGTTAAACTTGTTATGCATTTTATATCCGTTCCTTCAATCGAATTGTTTTAAATAACAAAAAAGTTTTCATTTTATAAGAATGTATTATCGACAGCATGCTTTCAGTATTGAGGATGAAATATTTTGCTTTAAAAATTGTAAAATTATGATATTTAGATGACAATTTAAAATATTTACATTGAATACTGTTTTAAGCAATGAATAGTTTTGAAAAAATAAACTTGAAATGCATTTGAAGTTATATAGAATAAATGATTTGTTACAAAAATTTTATTAAAGAATCAATTAATTGTGATCATGATTCGGGATTCTAGTACAATTTTTGAAGAAATTATTTTGTTCATGAATACATCATGTTATTCGATTACAAAAACAGTTTTTTTTTAACCATATCAACGTAACATACCGTTTTCATAATTTTCGTAAAATTATTTGTTATTCGCGCTGTCGTTCCAATTCCTACATGATGAAAATATAGAACAAAAGTACCAAAAAAGCATATGAGTGATAGAAATTTGACCCTAGGCCACTCGCACGTCTTCTCGTGCCATTTTAATACAACAAATAAGCGCCACGTTTATTTGTATGGCATGAGCACTTTGCTCATAGCGCAGGTGTCCTAGAGTTGATCAATTTAATCATTCGAATAACAAATTTAAATATGCGTGATTGAAATACAACATATTCCTAATTAACAAAAACTATTTTGTGGAAAAATAATTTGAATTGCATTATGAATTCAACAAATTACAAATTCTATATAAAAAATGTTAATTAAATCTCGTTCTTTCTTGTTGCATACAAATTATTTAAACAAAAAATGTTCAACTCACATAATCTTGTTGCAGAAAGAACGTTTTTTCAAATTACTTCAAGTACTGCTGATGTTAGTGTTCTTGCCCTTAGGCAGCATGCTAGTTGAATTAACGTTGATTCAACGTTGACTTGAAGTTGCAATAGTATTGAATCCGGTGAAAATTATTATTATTGTTATTATTATTTTTTTTTAATTGAAAACTAAAAGTTGAATCAATGTTGACGGTTTAATATTGACTCAAGTTAGTGGAATCAGAGTTGAGTCAATTATCAACTCTAATTCAATGTTAAACCGCCAACATTGATTCAATAATATTAATTACTATTAGATATTTATTCAACTCTTTGATGAAATTTCGTTAATTACGATTCAATTTTGCCACCTAAAAGTTGAATCAACTAACGTGTTTCTTTAGGGTTACAATGATATATCTTAATATTATATTAATGCAGTATTCTTTGTATATTATAAATATAAACGTGAAGAATGGCACATATTTATCTATCCCATTGGAGGGGAAGACGGTAATTGCTAGGTGGTTCTATTAAAAATATTTTTATTAATTATAGGAATAATTATAAATCAACTTTCATGTTTCTTTTTGTGTTTGCTTATCTACAAATATTATACAATTTAAATAACTATATAAGCATTGAAAAATATTATACACAAATTAACATAGTTTGATGAACATGTATTTTTTTTTTTTACGCAAGGAATCTCATGAAAGGACAATTTAAAAAACGTTTTGTTCCAAATGATTTTTTTTAGTCATTTCATGATATTTCCCACATATTACCGTCTTTGAAAGAAGGAAAATCATTGAATGAACGGAGAAAACAAAATTAAGAAAAAGACATCACATTCCCAACGATAGTTGTTTTGTACAACGCAGCATTTGTTTTGTACCTTCGTTTCGATGTTGGAAATGAAAAATTCATTTGGAAAACGCAATACTTAACAAGAAAAGCTGAATTAATGCGTAAAACGTCAAGTCGAATTTTCCGTCCGCCTGCGATTGCCTTTACACATCACTTCGTTTCTTCATTTTGAAGCAATGCGGATTCATTTAAGACAATCGTTCATCAGAATTTTGTGATACACATTTCAAAGGCTTTAATAGTTTTTGTTTGTACATCGTGTTCCCTTAATGTTTATTTAAACTTTAATTAATTGATTAGTTTTACTATTATATATAGTGAAAATGCGTGTATAATACAATGCATTACGTCGTTTTGATAAGTTGTATGCGAATTGTACATGAATTATAATATTTTAATCACGAAACTGTTGCATTTAACACGTTCTGTGTGGCTTGGAGAATTGTAATTATCTTGGAAATAAACTTTTTTATTATAAACAAAAATCGGCTTAATTTATTTCGCAAACTTCAGTCAATTATAGATAGGTTACAGAAGGGATAAAAATATTTCAGATAATGATGAAAAAAAGCAAAGAGAAAGAAAACTGAGTACTAATTTATTTGGTAATAGTTTGACAAAACATACGATCCTGTTGAAATAACAAACGTCTAAATTTACATTGCAATATACTGATCTTTAACTTGGAAAAATCAAGTTATCTTTATTATAAAGAGCCGATATGTCATATAAAAAATATGACACTATAGAAATTGCAATAACTATCGCTAACAGTTATTTAAAAATGGAATTAGAACAGCCTGTTTAACGTTCTGTGTTGACAGTGACATCCTTTTTGTTTTATAAATTAAAATGAACTGTAAAATAGTGAACAGAAATAGTGAACAGAGAACAATGTTTAACGCAGAAAACGATGTTTTACTAATTTACGTATCTTAATTTTAATGAAAAATTATAATTTTCTTTTTTATTTTAGGTCCACTATTTTTGCTTCATCTTGAATTTTTTCAATCTGGATTCAATTCATGTTGAAAGATTCAAGGAACTTCTTATGTAACGAGTTTTATCAAAAGACGTGGTCAGCAAATGTATATTAATAAAAATTTTATTTTATTGACAACGATAAGCTTTCATTATTCTTTTGTCAATAATTACTACACAACTTTAACATTGTTACAATCACACGTTTTTTTACCATAGATCTGATTTAAGCATAGATATAATAAGACAATGAATTGTAAAATTATGTAAATGAAATCACGAATAGTTATTGAACATCGTTTATCGAATCCTTTTGCATTGAAGGATTGAAATAATTTTCTAATTTGCTTGTTAATACAGTAAAAATTGCGCTACGAGGTAAAGTTCAACAATAACACCTGATTGTCTTGCTCAAATTGTTTTATATTTTACAAGAAGATATCAAGTTTTGTAAATTGAAATTAAAATTTACGCGGTACAGATTGAAGTGAACACAGTTAACAAATTTTCTGCTTCATCACAATTTAATTTTTTAAAACTTCATCGAAAAATCGGCAAAATTACAATGAATTTTCCATTCAATCTATATTTTTTTTTGTACAAAACATCACAAGTAGCTTGAGCGTCATTGTTAAGCTAAAAAAATCTTTTTGCGACGTTTCAGTCATCGTTCTATTCATTCTTCATCGCGTTATCGTTGACTTTTCTTTCGATCTCAAATAAAAGTTTAATCGTGCCGATAAACTCGAATCTCCAAATGTTCCATCATCCAAATGGATTATTAGATATAGTTCATTAT
Source organism: Aradophagus sp. ZL-2020 (assembly GCA_022817685.1). Lineage (NCBI taxonomy): Eukaryota > Metazoa > Arthropoda > Insecta > Hymenoptera > Scelionidae > Aradophagus > Aradophagus sp. ZL-2020. Next base: position 15,363 of record JABFOV010001015.1, read on the forward strand.
TCGCACTTTTTTCATATCAAGCTATAGTTTTACGTCGAGTGTAATTACCTGCAAATTGTATTTGCAGTGAAGAATGATTGCTTTGACAAAAAACTTGCATTCGTATTTCGCAAGCAAAGAATCATCAATTTTATTTTATTACAAAAAAAACGGACAATTACTAATGATTATGATTGATTTAAACGTAATTGTTTCTTGTACCTTTGAAATAAACACGAATGAAATAGATTAAAAAAATGTGTCAATTTAAAAAAAAATCACTGCACTACTTTTAACAGTATTAAAGATACTAAACAGTTTCCGGACATTTCGATCATTTGCAATTTTTTTGTCTATAATTGTATTCAGTCCAAACGATTAAATCTTTGTAAACGTCGCGTAATCTTCGGATGAAATTGATTGAAAAGTATTGTATCTCGCGGTCTATTAATAAACCCTTGACGAAGGTTTTTAATCGGCGAACACCTATACGAATGATTTCCGTTTAGAAGATAAGGCCTGGACGATAACCTCGGCCAAGAGGTGATGAAGAACAACCGGTGATAACCGCAAGACTCGTGTTCATGAAACCGCATTGTGTTCCTCTGACTTATTGTCGATGCGAACGCGACAAAAACAACGGAAAGCTCCTCCGTTATAATTGCGAATTTTTCGTAGCGCGAAGCTGTCTTCATTTTTACTCGCCGCCACTTCTTCTTGACTTCTGACTCGACCGACGTAAAGTTCGAGGACCATTGTTCAGTGGAAAACTCGATTCGCTGAGCAAAGAAAAATTGCATCGTGGCTTGTACGCAAATTCATTTAACTGCAATAGCTTTTATCAATTTCGCTGATGATTCGCTTCGATCGTTATATCAGTTCGTTGATTAACAATGTCTGCGAGAGTTTGAAATTTGTCAAAGTTGTATGCGTAGATATTACGTTTTGCTAATATGTTGCACAAGAAATATATGCTATTCTTACGTAATTTCACTGCGGAAAAAGTGTCTTAAGACACTTTTACAGTGTATTAAGACGTGTGTATTTTTTGTAATTTATTGAAGTTATATGAATTTTGTTGTAAATTCAACATATGCTTCAGTAACTCTAACATAAGTTGCACTATTTTGGAGTAACGCAATATTTTTTTCTGTCGTTCACAATGGGATATGACGGTATACAAATTATTACGATGTAAGATATTGATCTTATAAATTGTTATGGAAAAAAGTTTTTAAAACACAAATAGTTTTTTCTCAAATTAGAAAAAAATTTATGATTGTTATAATCGTTTTCTCAATGCATAAAAAATATTTTACAGATAAAACTAATCTTTTCATCAAAATATTATCTTCATTTCCTGATAAGAAGTATGTTCAATAAATTAGATCAGTAATCGAAAAAAAGCGGATCTCATCTATACAGTTACTACATTCAAAAACAAATATCTCATTTTGAGATACTTTTGATGTTTGAGATACTCAGCTTCTCAGTTTTGATATTCACTTTTGGTGTCTCAAATATGAAAAATGTATCAAAATGGGACACTTGCATTTGTAGTTTACCTCGAAGTTTAAAATATGTTTAAACTTAATTCAAAAGTTCAAAAGTCGTTTGATAAAGAAAATGAAATAAACGTTTGCAAGACTTTGAAATAATTTGAAACTGTTGGAGTTTAATAGACATTTGTGAAACATTATTTTGCAACAGAAAGTGTTGGGTCCGATGGGGTATCAAGTGAAAAACAGAAACGATGTCGTAAAATGCATGTTGCTCGTGTTATGTTTTTCAAACCGACATCACTTCTTCTATCGCGAACTTATTTCAAAATCATAATAAATGTAATTGTAAACAATTTTTCTCAGACAGGAAAAACTGGCATTATCATTGCCGTCGACAAAAATTGAATTCATTATATCGTAGTTTCATCATAATTCTTTACTCAATCTTAATTTCAACAAAAATAATATTCTCTTTCAATTGCATCTTCTTTTATTTCACCGAGAAAACAGCAAAGCAATATTCAATTGGCTCCAAGCTTTGGATCGTGATCTCAGAGTAGTTAAAAGTGTAGCAGTGAGTTTTATCGATGAAACTTGAGCGAGTTTCATTGATTTTACTTTAATTGGCAGCCACGTTTAAAAATTGTTTTGTCTAAGTGTAACTGTACACTTATCGGAAAATGTATCATGATCAATTCCTTTGAATTGGAATATATATTCAGACGAAAATTTAATGAAAGCAGAAAGTTCCACTTTTCTAAGATTTATGTTACATTGAAAAATGTACCATATTATTTTAAAAAGCCAATACTTCTGAAATTAGACGTATTCTTAAATGTGACGAAAAAATATGGTAATATTTTTGTTTTTTACAATTTTATGATTAAACTTGATGAATTTGACAAATCCACGCGCTTTTGAAAATACTTACGTTACACATTAATTTGATATTAAAGTAGTTAAGAAACAATTAGCGAGGTCATTTGTCAGTAGGAAGTAAAGATGCCTGGGAGTTTGGTTCTTGAAGTAGGTAATCGCGAAACGTGTCTACGACTTAACAATGTTCCATGCGACAGAGAAAACGTGTCCCTTAATCTGTACAGGGCACGGTACATACGCAGTGAAACAAAAGGCTCATCGAAGCGTAGCCTAGACAGAGCTAAAAGGATCGCCTTACAGACACAGGCTAGACTGTTCACTCATTTTTACGCTCTTTACTTCCTTTAATAACTGTCTGATGTGAATGAAAAAAAAATTTGTTTTAATAAATCGTGTTCAAAATTCTAAGTGATCTAAAGAATTCAACAAATAATATTAATTTGAGTTGAAAAATTGTTTGGCCTTTTTATTTTTCAATTAAGTCTAGAATTTTTAACATTTCTTTTATAATTATTTGAAATTACTTGAAGCTTTAAACTCAGAAAAATAGAGGTCTAACAAATGTAATTAAAGTTAATATATAATGGTTCATTTATTATATTAATTTAATTGATTGTTTAAAGTTAGTTTAATTCTTTTATAGCAAGTGTCCAGTAACGTTACAGTTGTTGTTCGCTAAATTTTTCCCTTGATCCTGACAGACCACACTTTCACCTGTGCATCCGCGGCTCATGTGATAAACTTTTATTAAATGTTGAACTTGTCCTTCATCATGTGGGTCACTTTTGTAAATAAGTACCTTTAATTAGGACAGATTGCCTTTCATTTGTATTGGAGGCAGTAATCGGGGAAGATAATAATCACAATTTTTTAATCTCACGGTGTCTTATTGTTAAATTTTCAAAAGATGCCAGCATTAAATTTTCGTTCTTATCTCTTTCTTTTTTTTTTCTTAATTGTTATTGTAGGTCCAACTGTTATTATATCTCTGTATTATTTTTGATGATATGAAAGTCTAAAAATATTATTAAAATAAATGATAAGTAAGAAGTTTGACAGATAAAGAAGGTAAAGTTGATAGTAAAGTAAACATAGTGTCATCAATGTTTGATTTTTCCAGTTGATTACGTCATTTAAAATTTCTCTTACGTGTATCAATTTGTCTTATATAAAAGAAGTTAATGTTTACTTCAACAAAATATTAGTAAAAAATCACAACATTTAAATTTAATTAGATAAAAATTATCTGTATCAGTTTGAAAATATCATTTTAAACTTTAATACCTCGTTCTCTAGTAAATAATTAAGTAAGAGTAAAAATGTGAAATTTAGATTATGTACAATGAAATCGATATTAACATCTTTAATTGTAACATATAATTACTTTGATGTATTATACCATACCTTTGAAAGTTTTCAAAGGTAAACTGGTTCCTAAAATTACCCAGTGATTACAGGTTCAGCAGCAGAAATTCACGTTTTTTCAGATCGTCAAATATAATTTCTTCCTGAACAACCGTGAAACTCACAGAGATATTTAATTATTAATGTTATTCTTATATGAATGCAATGTAGCTTCATCGTAATACCAAAATGATATCAATATGAAAAATCATTCAACATTGGGACATTTTTAATTATTTGATGAAAAGTGTATTCAGTTAAACAGAATTGAATGAATGAAACATATGTTGATGTATTATTTTTCACAAATTCATAAGTTTCAAAAAAATGTCATTAAAAATAATACATAATAATCGAAAACTTGTTATATTAATAAAAAATTTTATTACATTTTTATCTAATGTTGTAATATCTAATTAAAAAACTTTGAACCTTTGAAACAGTAAATTCATCATACGTGCAATAAATTTATCCAGATAATGGATTTGATAACTAGTGAGAACATGATCGCTAATTCAGATATATATTTTTTTTATGATTGTACAATGATGTAACTCAAACTTTCTTAAATTCGATTCATCAATTTTTTTGCAAACTTGAACTCGAAAGTCATGCGCTTTCGAACGCAAGATTGATACATCTTCATATTAACATACATTTAGACAATCTATTTTCATCTCAGTCAAAATGTGCTATTGAAGTACATGCGTGTGTGTTTCGTTATTTCAAAAATCCTAAAAATAAATCTTTACGATTCATAAGTTGAAATTCAATGTCACTCCAGCGCAACATGATTGATCTCGATAAAATTATAATTCTAATCAGTGCTTTTGCTCGACTGGCGAACGTGATGGAAAAATTGGATACTTTAAATTTAATTTTAAGTACCACGCGTGAATCGCGTATTTTTTCGTATATTAACTGTATAAGTACCATGTGTACATTTTAATTTGATTTTACATAATTACATTATTCGATTATATAAAAACTATTGAATATTATAATTATAATTATAATTATAATTATTTAATTTATTCTTTAACGTAACTTCAAAAAAAAAGTATATCTTTAGATTGCTTTGGTTTTAAATATACTTTTGTAGCATCGAGGTTGCTACCAATTAATTATATATGATGATTCAGAACAAGAACGTACAAATTTAGCATCAAAGTGAGTTTGCTGATGTGAAAAAGCCTAATTTCCACATAACAGAGTTGTCTTAAAGACTGCAATCAACTTTTCAATTTCGATTCAACACAATATATTCATGTTAATATGTTGATTTGTTTGTTTCTTATCAAAATTATACAGTACTATTTATCGCAAAGAAAAAAAATTGTCATTATAAGTAGAAAAAAATTTGATTCAATAACTTTTGGTATTATTGTTATTAAAATTTGTATTGATAATATTTTGTCTTTGTACAATCTGTATAATCAAAATCAAATTAATCGATAATTATATGTAATACAATATTTGTAGTAATAAAAACCGTCAATTTCGTCAGGTCTATTTCCTTTAATTAAATAATGAATTTTACATATTTTTTACTATAAATAATGGTAAAAGAAAACTATATGTTTTTTTATAATTTTAGTTTTTGATTTGCGAAGGAAACCGAATTTGACTTAAAGTGCGTAATATATCATTTTGCGCTACAACCTCGTTAAACGTGCACTTCTCGCTTGGGATCTCGTTTCTCTTGCATTCAAAAAAGCTACCGAGAAAATTGCCAGTCGTCTTGACAATGACCCACTTCACCTTGCGCATTTTTCCATGCAGGCATAAACTTCCATAAACAAATCAACAAAAGTATGACAATCCAGCCCACGGACTGTCTGCGGTATGCAGACGGCTTTAAATGCCTCTATAGAGTGTTTCAGTTTCGTACTTCATTACAAACTTTTGTACCTGACATTTTATGATTGCCGCACGATTTATAGTCCGTCGCGACAAAAGATTGTTGTACAATGAATTCGTAAAGGTGTGCACGTTTGCATTTTATCGCAAATTTTTTGTCGTTTCCTATAAACTGCATGGTAACATCAAGCTGAAAGAAGATTAATCTTCTTGTGACAATGGAATTACATTTCCTATAAATAGATTGTTCTTAGCCAAGGATTAAGAATATTCTTCACTTGCAAGAATAAAACGTAATCTAAACGTTTTGTTTACCAGCGCATCTTAAGATATTAAGTGCATTAGTTTTCGTTGCTTTTGACTTAGATTTAACCAAACGACAACTTAATCTACCTTAATCAACTTTGATCGGTTTTCAACCTTCAATCAACTACTGTGTTCCTTTTGGTTGATAGTGAAATTATCAACTACTGTATCTATTTTTACTTTTCAACTGGATGAGTTGGAGAAGATAGAAGATTGAAGATGATTAAATCGACCTCATCTTGACAAATTCATTCCCTAAAAAAATTTCATATAGGATCCTATAAGGTACCATACAGGTTCCTAGATGGTATAGTTTTCTATGTATAATCCCAAATAGTTTCCTATCTAGGTTTCTCTTTTTCTATGTATAAATTCTATTAGGGTTTTCAAGCTCAAGTCTAATTGACTTCTTTGCTTATTTTTACATTTCCATTAATAACTACAAATTATCCTTGACTAATCCAGATAAGTATTAATTGTCACTTAAATCAGCTATGACTCTACCTACAGAATCCGACCGATCGCCAGACCTTTTACTAACTATATACATCAATTAACCCGCCCCAGCAGCGGATTAAGATTCAAACAACCAGCTTTCCTATGCCGTCCATATTCAGAGGCAAATGGAAATGGTTTTGCGTTCGTAACGTAGAGAGTTGGCGTCCCACATAAAGTCCGCGCTCGGGCGACGGAAACGTCTGAAGAAGGGTGGAAAAAGAAGAAGCCAGCGGACTGGTCGATCACGCGACAAAAATTGGTACCGCGGCTGGTTTGGTTTCCGGCGCTTCGGACCACGTGGGTGGACCGGGTCGTCATTGGACGGGCTGGCCGAATCACGTGAATTTCACGAGGCCTCACGCACGCGCGCTCGTGGCCGCTCGTGCGCGGAACGGAGCAAGTAGCCGCCCGGCGCGACAGTACGAACCAGGCGCCCGAATCAACTGCCGCATAAGCGCCGGTCGCTTAAACAGCAAACATGAGCTGCGACTTTCCGTCCTGACCCACTGGCAGCAGCTATACATTTTTTTTCCACCCCAACATTTTCACCGTACAAAATTGCAACAACTTACCAACGTTGAACGGAATTTTAATTGACGTTTCTTATATATATACACTTTACTATTTTAAATAAAATAAAATTAAGTCTACTTAAACAAAATGTACCCCTTGCGTACAACGAAATTCACTCTTTTTTTCTGGTGAGGGAGCATCAGTTGAAATTTGTCGCATCGAATGTAATCAGTGAGAGTGTTCGGAGTTTAACGAATTGTGATAGACGAAAGCTGATTTTAGCCGAAGTCAAGTGAGGATCCACGGAGGAACTTGTCTCGAAAAGTAAGTTTGACACGTCTTGAATGGGCTTAATGTTTCTTTAGCGAAGATCGGAGAAAGCCCGGCGCGATCAGCCGGTCGCGGTCACTGACCCGTTTTTATGATTCAAATGCAAATTCGATACGTGGCCGAGACGGACTTTTTAAATCAGTTTTGGTATTTCGATTCCGAAGAATTTCCGGGCTTGATTTGTGAGCGCGACATTGCCGATTTGAAAGTCGATCGGTTGAGAAACATCGAGGCACACTTGCCGGATGAAAGCCGGCCGCTTTGCTTTTACACCCTTGTTGACATTCTGACTTGAAATATCAGAGATTTAATGGACAATTTGGATTTATAGAACACTTTGTGCGTGATTTTGGTCGGACACTTTTTTGATCACAGTGACTTATAGATAAATATGATATAGATTCATATATATGTATGTAAATATATAGTCGGAGAAATTTTATATTAGTTATTGCAATTAAAAAGATTTAAACTTAGTATGCTAGATAAATTTCCAATACACATAATTTTTCATTTCAAAACTCAATCATCGAAATTTACTACGGTATGGTAGTAAATGGTCATAATAAAAGTATCATTATTTGCTTTTTTGCAACGATCCAAATTTGCTTCCAAAAATAGTAATTTTGAATACATGTAAAAAGAATTTTTAATACGACTTTCTCTCAGTGTATAAATACGAAAAAATTTATATACGGGCAATTTTATACTCAGATGAAAATTTTGTGAATTACCCAACTTGAATTTCCAGACAAGTAATGTTAATGTTCTGAGAAAGTTACAAGTGTAACGCAATTTTTCACCGTAAGTTTCGTGTTTATTTCGTGTCATCAACCGGTTTCAATCGAATTAAATCGGTTCTCTTTAACCGAGTTAAAATTAGCTACTGGATATTTAAAAATAACTTTGAATGTACCACAATAAAAAATTCCTTTACATTTCCTTTTGTATATGTATTTGATTACAAGACGATTCCGTAAATTTAAAACATTCGCCACGTATTATATTGCTATATATAAAAAAATGTTAATAATTAATGTTGCAACTGAAGAAAATGTAACGCGTTACAGTCACTTAAAAAAGTAACATTGTCCGTTATCGTTTATTTTTATTTTTTCTTTATCATTGAAGTGATGGATGCGTTGTATCACATTATTCTTTTCGATTTTTTTTTAGCACAGACAACTTATCCACTGATTCAATGTTAAAAGAAATTAATAAACCAAAACAAAAAACGTAGATTTCGATTTCACGCTCATTTCAGCCATATTTTAGCGATGAAATTCAAATAGTTGAAAAATTTTATAGAGTATGTGTACCAACCTATCGGTTTACAAAATATGTATAGATATATATTTTTTTGTATTGAATTTCATCATTAAAGTTAACATTCATAAAAAAAACCTTTTCTCAAAATATTTTTGAAATCGTTTACAAAAAAGTATCTCCTCAAATAAAAGTGTTCGACCAAAATACATAACTTCTACTTAATTTACATAAAACTGTTGGCGCAAACAATTAATTATGTATATTCCAAACTCTACTGAATCGATTTCCCGCAAAACATTAAAATATATTTCGTCGCGTTACACTTTGAACAAAATCTTTGACATTTGAAACAACAAAAAAGTACTTTCCATGTTTCACGCTTTCTTACGAAAATCTGAATGATCAAAGCCATACTAAATCAACTTGACTGCTGGAAGCATTTGAATTCTCAATTCCACCCAATCAATCGGTTCGGATTACTCACGCGTCTGCTTTCGTGTGGAATAAATCGTGATAAATTTATTTAATCCTAATTGAATGCGTGTAATTGATACGGGAATTTTAAGCGCCGGCGATAAAAAGCTCGAAAGTGGACGTTCTGTTCCGTACTTGTAGCACGCATCTAATTAATTTTAAGATAAACCGACGCGTAAAAACAAGCGCAGTGATGGATTAGAAGTAATACGTAACACCAACGATTCGCGTACGTTCAACTGTCCGATAGCGGCAACAATAAATTAGGATCTAAATCGATTGAATAAACTATTCAAAACGGTGAACACGATTCATCTTTTTTACATCGCGCTAGTTCATTGACACTCAGAATCGCACACAATGTCGTATTGATCAGTTAAAAGAATATCGCTGTACATTGACATGCAATTCACGTTACAACATTGACAAGTTTATCACGAAATTTTACCCTTGCATACATTTTTTATCCAACACTTTTCAAATCCCTTATTCAAGCGAAACAAGTTTGATGAGCATTTTTCTCCGAGGTGATATTTCCGTCTGACTTGTTTTTAATAATACCGTTTTAAATTGTTAATACGTATTCATATTGGCATTTACTAGTTTTCTAACGAGCTTTTCCACTGCAGCTAACGTTGCGTCATGAAATGTGGTATTTGATGATGATTAGACTTATCCAGGAGAAAATATACGTCAAATTTTTTGCTTTTGCAAATTATTGATATAGATTTTATATTACCCGTCTCGGTAACATAAATCTGGTTGCAATTAAACTTTTTCTTTGATTTTTACTGTCTGCGACGAGAGCAACAAATCGTTTGAAATTCTTGAGTTGTGGATCGAATAGTTCAATATTAATTGAATCGAATAAATGATAAGATTCGATGAAGCAATTTCGTTGAATCGACTAATTTTGTAGATTTAATATAATAAATATAGTATGTATTAAATACAATGCACAATTATGGATAAAATTAATGATTTATTTAACGAATCAAACGTGGAAAGCGCATCGCTTTAAGCAAACGAACACTTGTTAAAATAACTGTTTTATTTATACCGTTGAAAATTCTGTGATAAATTTCAAGTTTCGCACATTTATAATTTTTTACTACCTGTAATGGGTTAAATTTATCTACAAACACGTGAATTCAAATTATAATTTAAGTGAAGTTTGAATATTTGGATATAAATTTAAAAAAATGTTACAGTCAAAAAAAATTTTGCTAAATTAAGCACATTAAACGTTAAAATTTTCTTATGATTAAAAAAATCAAAAAAAGGAATTACCATAAAATTTGTTTGTCATACGAAAAACATTGTATCCGCTCCATTGAATAAGCTAAATAAAATTGTTTGTCGACCAATGCTATCGATATTAAACGAACCGACTCACATGACCTTATTGGGACATTTTTCTTATTTGAAAAGAAAGCGATAAAAAAAAAAGCTAACGGAAAACGGTACACACGGTGTCTCGATAAACCATTTTGGTCTGAAAAAGTCGACGGAATGTACGTCAGTAGGCGACACGAAACAAGCTCTTAAGGGCGTTCACTGGTCCGACCACTCTGCAGACGCATAATCTTTTCTCGACGACGACGAGTTATTTCGGTGTCTGGAGTCGCTCGTTTTCCTATAATCACATCCGTCAAACTTTCTCTCCATTAACAAGAGTTTTGTGTACGACGTATCGGAAGGAAAAAATACGGTCAAAAACACGGTCTAGTTACATTCGTCTTGGAGCTACTGTCTCTTATTTAAATAGATTGGGCAACGCTATTTGTATAACGTTTTTGTTAACGTAGGTCTCTCAGAAATCAACTATGTAAGCATGATTTATGTGGACGTATTCGTGTTTGCTTTTTTTCATTTAGCTCTTGACTAAAATTTCTTGACGAGTAAGATCAAACTTGAAAGACGTTTATAAAAAGTGCAATGCAAATTTCAGGCTTACAATACGGCTTAGAAATGTTTTTGAAAACTGAAATATTACCTGTGTTAGATTTGTTATTGATTGTATAGATGGTCTATATCCAATTTTTATACAGCATTTGATGGTATATATAATTTAAAATATAAATACAAATATTAATTACGAGCATTTCAAATCGTTTTAAATGATATATACCATGTTTGGTATTTGGACACTACCTACGTTTGATTCAGGTTAAATTCATCCTGGTTGAATCGTGGGTGTAAGAAAACTTGCAATAACATGAATTACTATATTTCATATAGTCACACCAACACAGAAAACAATCTATTTATACTTACTACTATTGAACTATTAGAATGTTTCTTCTTAAATCGATTCATGCCTTGAAAAATTATCTTATTGTAATATTTTTTTAGATCAAAAATTTTATAATTGTAAAATAAGTTATATTAGAGTTACATAACGTTTTTCTTTAGTCATATTCGTGAATTCACAATTCAACTTGTTGCATTTAAAAAGTTTTATTATTCGAATGCATTAATGCAAACACATGGCGCCTTGCTGACTTTTTAATTATTCATCCAGCTTGTCGATTACTTATTTTGTTATTCAGCAGTACTCATGCAGATGATTAATATTTACAATAACAGCCATACCTATTTTATCATTTCATAAAATTAACAATTGAAATTCTCGTTCAAAACTTGGTATTTTTACTTAAAAATATCGAGTTTTATAAATAAAATCTATTCTTCGAGTAAAAAGCTCGCAAAAAATATTTAAATATGACGTCGTCCTTCAGTAGGTTACAAATAAAAGCTGATGTAAATTAAGCATTCATTTAATAACTTTCGTGTAGAAGATTCGAACTCGATTCAACATCTGCGCCATTTTAGCGGCACTTAGAAAAAAGTCGTTATCAAACTTGTAACACTCAAAATATCAAGATTGCATTTAGTTCTCAAAAAATGTCCTCGGTATGCAGCGCGAGAAAAAGAATTAATAAATGATACCACGATACCTGATATTGTCTTTAAAAAATCAATTAAAAAAGTCACATAAATTGTATTATTTAACACACACGCAAAATAATTCATTATGAATACTATTCGAAACTTTTATTAAAGTTGCACCACTCAAAAAAGAAAAATTATTTTCAGTGTAACAAAAAAGTCGATTCTATTATTTAAGAAGCAAAAGAAAAGCAGTACCACTTATATAACAACGTTGGTACCACTTGGTTATCTTAAACCGTGTCTGGTATCACGTGAATTTTATCAAATCAGCATAGGATATTTATATCCGAAAAATGTGGCTAGTCAGCTCGAGAGGAATCCACTTGTCGATAATTCGGGATCGCTCTAGAGCTTGATCCATAAAAATGTCTCGACTAAATCCGCAAGACCGGGACTTTTAGCGGTCAATGCATTATCTAGCGCCGAATATCAATAATGCGTATATTTATACCATGAGAACCTATTAAATTTCAATGTTTCGTAACCAATAATTCATTTGACCGACATTATCAATTGTAACATTATTATACATGATGTAATTTTCCACGTCCACGAGCGTTACAAAAAGGGGGTGAAGCCGCGGAGGAAGAGGCTGGCAGACTAAGTGATATCGGCCGGAGTGATGTCGGCTGGGAATCGACGTAAAAATTGGAACGGAATCGCTCGGTTCGACGCGGCGCCGTATTTTTTATAACGCGCCGAGCCGCGATATTTCGTGCTTCAAATAGTATCGTATCTCATTGTCCGGACAATAAAGATAGCGGATGCATTATGATGAAATAATAATACTCGATGCACAACGAGAGACATTCATTCGAATTAGATCACGACGAAAGATTTACAGCGATGAAATTTTACAAAGAACGTGCATCGTGAGAACAACAAAAAAAGAACAATTAAAAAAAAAAAAAAAAAATAACGCCTTTATCGCGCAGATTTGTTCATTGTGGAGCGAGGGCACGAGCGATCGTTAATGTTCCGAAGAAGCGTGTCTTTCTTTCAGAGTTATTTTTTATGCGATCTTTAATGTCGATACTGTTAATTAAGAGGACATCAATTCACATGTATCACACTTTCGTCTTTGTTTTTTATTTTGCTTAAACTCATAAAAATATGATTCCCGTCACAAAAACACTTTCCTCTTGTCCGAAGGTTTACAGTATTATCTAACTGCAATCTCAAAAGAGTTTGTTCGAAGAAAGATAAAGTCATTTGAATTGAATCAAAAGTTTTAGTTATAATTGTCAAATAAATTTTAATTTTATTTGGTGTGAACCAATTTGTCTTAATGCATCCTTTCCTCAATTTTTTTTTTTTTTTTTTTTTTGTATCAATCATATTGTACTAGTTTATCTTTATACTCTGTTTGATTTATGACTTTTCGTAGCAGCGCTTTTTCTAAATTTAATTTAACGCTCCTCGCATTTCAACGTTGAATTAGTTGATGTTGAGTCACGTGAATTGTTCGAACGCTTTTATCGTCGGAGAATAAAGGAACGTATTTTGTTTTCAATTGCGTTTTATTAAAAAAATGCTGTCCCTCGTAAGCGGATTAGTCAATTGACAATTATAAATACTAATTATCATACAGAGCTTCTAAGTTATGACATTTGTCTTGATA
>JABFOV010001016.1:0-28950 GCA_022817685.1 Aradophagus sp. ZL-2020
ATTACTGTTTTAAAGACTAAGTAGATAATTAGTAGATGAAGATGTCATAAGAGCACTGAGATAATCTTAAGAGACATGTTAAATTAAATAATGATAGCAGAGAAATTATGAAGCCAAGTTTTTTTTTTTCCGAGAGAGCAAGGAATTACACGGCGAAGGGAGTCCGGGTGGTCGGAAAAAATGATAAAAAAAACATGGGTCGTGTAGAATAAAAATAAAAAAAAAAAAAAAAAAAAAAAAAAAAAAAAAAAAACACAACAAACAAATAAACAAAAAAAAAGTAAGTGGTTCACGTTAACCTTCCGCAATGCAGATATCTTCTTATGTTTCAGGTCAATTGTGTATTTACGGTTAAATACTATAAAGTTTAATGAAATCAATTTTACTTAATAGACCCTTACCAGAAAGAAGCACGTTTCTTTATTATTGGAGTTAAAAAGTCGTAAGATGCGGAGCTCTTTATCGAATTATTTTAAATTTCGTCATTTTTAATTTAAAGCAGATTAAAATCTTAAGTAGATGTCGATTAAGTATAACTGAATTCGCGAACCTTAGCAAACAACAAACGAAAAAAAGTTAATCAGTAACAAAATTCAACTACTGGAAAAATATGTTTAAAAATATTGTTAAATATTGTAATGTAAAAGTTTTAAAATGAATCTGTATTTTGAAAAGATATGTATTTATTCGTTTATAATAACAAGAGTTCTTATTAACTAAAACGATCATCAGTCATTGTATTAGCTTTCATGAAAAACATTTTCAAGAGGTAATAACAACGTTTACCGTCTGTAATAAGTGAAATGATGAATTTGGACCAAGCCGGTTTATATAAAGAGATTCGTGTTCTTAAGAAGATAAAGATGAACTGAGGTGCTCACTATTATCTCTAATGCGGTCCTGCGTACTGCATAATGCGGTAAGAATCGGCCGCGGAACCCGTCGATCCTTGCATTCGTCCATCCGCAACAGTTGCAATTACATTGCAATTGCTGGAAACCAATTGTCGACGTTCAAGATTCCCACGAATGACTGCCTGGTTCCTCCGACGTTCGATCAATTGCATTAAACCTGCGATTTTCTGAATTAATGCCATCGTACAGCACAATTGCATTAAAATTTCAAATTCATATTCATCACTTCGACAAATATACGACGATTCGTCTGATTATGTAATTACATTTGAACCTCTCTACTTAAAAATGTTGCAGAATTTTTTTTCGACACATAAAAATTGCAAGTCATTTATTACGAAAAATATAAAGAAAAAAAAAGAAACGTATTTACGACATTGGAATTAGATTAGAAAAGTCAACGAGATTTTCAAGGTAATGACAAAAGTGATTTGAACTTTCAATTTCAAACTAAACGTGTTACGGTGTCGAAAGTGTTGATATATGAAACCTTTTTTTCCTTTTCCTTTCGTTTTTTTCTTTTCTTTTGCAATTTTTACGATAAAGTAAAACGCCGCGATTCCCATACTTGACGCTCAAATTGGTAGGAAATACGATGAATTCATGGTGCGGCGCGTACGATACGCATAGCGAGACTGCGAATTGATTTTACGCACGAGGTGCAAAGTCGACGCTCGGCAATCGCTTAATCCGGGCATCACGTGCGGAACGGACTCAGCACAGAAAATCGTTCTGTCGAAATGAAATTTGCGCAAGTCTTGTAGGTCTGTCACTGGAATGATTTCTATTGTGGGACTTGCAGCGAATGATAATCAATTTTTGCACGTTGATGTAACCTTGTTATAGTTTTCATTAAACTTACAAATTTTTCATTGACCTTAAAATTATTTACGGAAATTAAAAGTAAAACAAGCTAACCTTAATGTAACACAAATTTATGCATTTTCGTTTTCTTTTCCGAGCGATAGAACGTTTCAATACAATTTGTTTTTCCTCCACCAATTGATGTCAAGGTTGTAATAGAAACCGTATTAATTTCAAAATAATCGAATAATTACGGCTCATTACAATGCGAAAATGGGAATCGTAGGTATTTTCAAGCGGACGTTTCGAAACGCAATCGCTAAAATTAAATCAACTAATCGAACATCGTTTCTTCTTTGTAAAAGAATCGTCGTTACGTCAGGCTGTAATTTTGTTGAAGATAGTTTAAAAATTAATTGAAATGGACGTGGTATCCGGCACCGTTTGGTTTAACGAAATTGAATTTTTACTGAATTTTTCCGCAAGGATCGAAATGTAGATGGAATTTCATTTCGCCACTTTTCAGTGTTATTAATCGAATGACATCGATTGAATGCGAAACGTCGGAATATAATTTATCACTAATTCAATTCAGGGAGTACGGTTAATTCGAAACCAACAAAGATGATAGGTTTCTTTGTCGAACAATGTCGTCGAACTGTTTTGTTGCTGTGGAGAGCATTTCACGTGGTTCATCATGCTGTCGGATATTCTTACATTTGCGGTTTATGTAAGGTTCTGTTTCCCGCTGTATGTTCTCTCTATTACTTTACATCTTAATTGCAACTTTCAAAGACAAATTTAACCTTCTCTTATGCTAGTATGCACACGTTAATGCGCTGAAGTAAATTCGAATATTATTGTTGATATTATTGAATGAGTAATCATTATAACCTAAATAACTGAACGTTCCAAATTATTTCAATCAAATAATATTGTTACGAAAAAAAAAGTGAATAAAATGATCTGCGATTAACAAAAAAAAAAAAAAAAATTGTATGAACAAATAAAAAAACTTAAAGAATGTTTAAATTATAATATAGATTTAAAAGAGGAAATAATGAAAAACAATTTTTGAAAAATTAAACAATAATGTATATTAGTACGAGAAACCACTTTTCATTTCATTAGACATGGCATGAAACGATACTTATGAATCTTTTTTCCTTTTTACTAGGCTTATGAATTTTTTTTTATTTTATTCATAACTGAATTACAGTACGTTGTATTGAATAATTTACGGATGAAACGGTGGCTGGTAAATTCATTGTCAGTTTTATGTTTGAGACATGAGTCGAAAGGAACTTAATGTTTTTACTTCACCGGACCGGATCGCCTTTCTAATACATACGATACGATAAAAGCGACATTGGACGTGAATAATGGAATATGTGTTTAACGCAACCAAGGAGGATTTACATGATCAAATCCTGTTACGATAAATCGTATAATCGAAGGCACATTAGAGTTAGTTTAAGTTCTAATTACTCTTCACGTTCACAGTCGCTCAGGCTGCTACTGAAGAGCGATAGAATGAACTTTTACTATTTTCAATTAATTTGACTATTATTACAGTATATATTATTTTGTGTTGCATACATTGTTGTATACATATTTTACATAACATTAGAAAAAAGTGCAATTTGCATATCTGAAATTTAAATAAATCAATTACAAAAGAATCTATTTATTTTAATTTGTTCTTCTTCATCAGATATTCTAGTATTTCAAGAAAAACACGTAATGTTTACGATTTTTGGTCCATTTATGTTTACTAATAATTGAATGTTTACTCCATTATTAATATTGTCGCTAAATCAATGTTGCACAAAAATTATTGTAAAGTGAAAAATCATTTACGTTCAGAGAAGAAATAAAATGTAAAGTTATCTTTCTTAGTAGTATAATTACAATATTTTTGGTAATGTAATCATAAGATATATTTTTTTGCATGTTTGCATTTATTTTCAAGTCTGTATACTTGAAATATTTAAATATAAATTGCGTTCAATTATTTTAAATTGTGAAAAAAATTGAAGTGATTTATTAGTAAGTTTGTTTACTGAAATTCTACAATATATTCCATAAAATTCAGTAATTACTTGATAATTAATTAATTAATTAATTACTTGATCAATTAAATAAAT
Organism: Aradophagus sp. ZL-2020; assembly: GCA_022817685.1. Lineage (NCBI taxonomy): Eukaryota > Metazoa > Arthropoda > Insecta > Hymenoptera > Scelionidae > Aradophagus > Aradophagus sp. ZL-2020. The sequence continues at coordinate 3,866 of JABFOV010001016.1, forward strand.
AATTAATTGATTTCATTAAATACTTCTGAAATATAAACACTTGTCGCGTTCTTACTTGTCATATTTCAACTTTTGTATCGTTCTCAGTGAGCATAAAACTATGTTAGTAATAGATAGTAATATAGTTTTCTACTTTATCGACATGAGATATCTTGCACATCTGTATTATCAACCGAATGTAACGTGGTCTAGTAATATGACAACTGATAAAAAAGATCAGTTACCTTACTATGTTAATGTAAAAAATAAATAAGTATGATATAATACTTTAAGTTATTATGCAAAACTTATTATGTTATAAAAGGTATTATGCAAAAAGATAACCTAATTATTTATACACGATCATATTATAAAGAAATGAAGAAATTCATAAAATAATTCATAATCATCTATAAAGATTTTTATAGATGAGAATGTTTAAGAGATACTGAATAAAAATCGTTAAATATTATCGTTTTGTTAAAGATGTAATTATGGAAATTGTGACAATTATTATCTTGATGTATCAAAAAAATGAAAAAAAAGTAAAAAAAATCATGTTTATTGATTATTTCTTTAACAATTAACGATAAGCAAAAAATTTTTGATATCGTTTAGTATTCAGTACATTAAATTCAATCTCCACAAATTAAATTATTTATATCATCATCTATATAGAAACTTTTATATAACAGGAAAGGACAATAATTATTTCGAGTGCACGAAAAAACGTGTTGCATATTTTCTTTAAGATTACGTAATGAGAAACTTTTAACTCACGTTCCGTTGTCAAATTCAGATGTCTTTTCCATTCGTCATTTTTTCTTCCCGGTTAATTACCTTGCTTCATGTTTTGTAATAAAATTAGCTGACAACGTTTTGACGGTGTACTATGTGGAAAACTTTTGGTTTCAGGTAACTTCTCTGCTGCTTGAAGCTGAACGGCGCAAACTTTCAGTGCTGCAAAGAGAATTGCAAGTCGCGTTAGCAGAAGGTGGAAGTGTTAAAGTGAAAGAAAAGCAAAGACAAGAACTACTACAAGCTATATCGTAAGTGCAAGCACGTTAAATAACTGGTGTGTGAATAGACTATTTTAAACTGTAAATTTTGATTACACGGTGCGTGCACAATTAATTGCCTTTGTTACTTTTTATGGTTATAAAACGTAGGTTGTTAACAAGACAACGCATCCTTAATAGCAGCTTAATTGGATGTACTCTAAATATAGCGAAGTAAATCCGCTGGAACAAAACTAAATGATGCTTCGAGTATTGAAACATTTCATCTCGATGAAAAGTATTTTGCTTTGATAAAAAAGAAACTTACATTTTCCAGTAATTAAATTCACTTTGAAACATAATAAATAATTTCTTTCTTTTTTGAAGAATAACAATTTCAAAACAACGTTTAATATTTTGAGACAATTCTTAGATTAAAAAAAAAACAAAAAAACAGCGTTTAATAACGAAAACATATTTTACTATAACAAATTTTATAATACGCTGAAATTTTCTGTCGAAATATTGGTTTAAGATTTTTCATATTTGCAATTATGAAATCATTTATTCATTATTTAACGAAGAAATTTAATTAACGTAAATTATGAGAGTATTATGAAATTTAATCTCATTAAATCCGGCTGCATTTCTACACTTATAAACGAGAAAATTGTATTTTTATCTCTTTAGATTAATTACATTTTGAACGGTTATGCGAGTTCTGTGAGTGCTTTTTTTTGTAACTATAAATTATCGTTAATTTAATTTCTATTAACATTTTTCCTTTTACAATTACTGAAATATAACCAATGTAGATTATTGAATTCTGTTCGCTGCTAATAAGTATATTGTATTTCAATCCAAATATTGTATATTTGTTAAAACACACAATTTTTCACTACAATTTTTTGTCGAACGCTTTCAATGAAACTTTTTCAATGTGCGAGTCGTCATTGACGTAAGCAATTCCATTTGCTCTGTTTCTTAGTAAAAATGCAGTGTTCGGCAAAGTTCACGAATATTGGAATAGACGTTTTGAAGTCGGCGAATTTGATATTTGTAAGCGACGACGCTTTATAATAGTGCAAAAATTGTTAGCCGTTGATTTGAAAGCACTATCGAGTGAAAATCCATCGCCCCGCTCAAAAGAAACTTTTGAAACAGCTGGCAATTTATCAAGCAACAGTTTCGATATGACTGCAAGAAAATGGAAAAAATTCAAAACTTCGGAAAGTTGGAACAACGTGAACTTAGCTGAAAAAGAATTCTCTAACGCTTAAACGCACACATAGATACAATCTAAACGAGGAGTAAAAAGCAAAAGGCGAAAACTTTTGCATAGTTTTAATAGTATTATAAAATTACGTAAACTTGAGCAAAGTCTTACAACTCATCTGATACTATATAAATAATTTTCGCTGGTACTAATCTCCGTAACTTCATCGTTTCGGTCACGGGAAATCTCCGGCAAAAAAGAGAGAGGAAAACTTGTGTTTATTCGGAATTTCACCGTGTTTACATACGCGCGGAAGTTTTTCTTGTTATACTTTTTTTATTGGACATGAAATTCCGCGGAATTCGCTTATGCAAGCTCGGGAAAAGAAGAATTAGATAAAACGCACGTAAGATTTCGTCGCTTTGTTAAAATACGACGCTTAAACACGTAAGCCGCGTGCAGCTCGGCTAAAGTCTATCTCGCGAAATTATCTCCTGGGCGAAAATGTGCGGCAGAGGGCGCTACTCTCGTCAAGTGTATTGTGCGCCGTGGCTCGCCTTCGCCCGCTTTGCTTGACTTTATATAAATAACGCGCGGCTTACTTTGCGCGGCACTTTATCTCGAGCCGGAGAAATAAGAAGCGCGAGCGTTCGGAAAGAATCGCGAGACCAAATTTTCGCCGTTATTGTTACCTAAATCAAGGCCGAAGTACCGAGTAGCGGAGCCGCCGATGATAAGTAGCGAGTCATGAATTCGCAAGTTCGTTTACCTAGCGGAAATTACTGAAACTTTACGGCGCGGCTAACTTTTCCCGTCGCAAAATCGCCGAGCGGAAACCGCTCGGAAAATGTCGTTCGAATACAAGTATGATACTCCTTTGCCGGGGATTTCTTCGCTTTGCGCTAAAGAGCTTACAAGATGCTCCGTGGAATCCTTTTTGCAGGCGAGTGAATCGATTTAGTGCGAATTTTTGCATATTAGGAGAGATATTTTTCGCCGTTCATGGCGGCGTATTTTTCGTCACGGTAAATCGAGACAAATGATTGGACTTAGGAGATAAAGAATACGGACGATGACGTGTTTTTGTTTCGGGTTCGCTTTAACTTGGAACGTAGTGAACAAATTGGAATTTAAGTCGCGCTTGTTTCGTCGATATGAAATTTACGTCACGAAATAATTTGAAAATAGTGTATATTTCTTGTAAGATCAAACTTTAACACTTTTTTCCCTTAATTTTAGGAAAAAATGTGATGGTTTAGCTTATAAGGAGTCAAGTGTAAATTCTTAGTGTACGTTAATTTTATATTTGAGTTAAGTTTGTTACGTATCAAATTCTATAAACTATCAAATTCTATAAAACTAATGAAAGTAATTAAAATTGACATTATAGAATTTTATAAATTATACTTTTCAATTTAATTAAAATTAAATATTAAATATTTATTTCAGTCTAAGAAGACATTTTACTTTGAGTAAAAATGGAGTTATTTTATATAAAAAGAATAAATATTATTTACGTCGCTTATTAATATCAATAGATGTCTTCAACATTTAGAGTCTCTTTGATCTAAATATTTACTAATGCATGGGTCTTACATCCTTTTTCATCAGCATTTCATCCACTTTCATTCAAAATAAAGTTGGAGATCAGCTATTGAACGTGAGCAATAATATATTTATGAAATTGGTATCGAGATGGAGCAACGTTCACCACAGCACTAACATTACTCTGTAAAATTATTATAAGCCGTTTATGAAGCCGCACCGTAGCAAGCCGTATATTTGTATAAAAAGAAATGTCGAGGTATGAAAGTTAAATAATTCACACACTTTCCTTTTGTTTTTAGAAAAATACAAGGCCAACACGAGCAACTCGACAAAGAGTATAGGGCGCATGCAGCAGGTGTTCTGCTCTGTAATTCGCGTGGCTCCGGCAAAGTAAGTTATATTTGAGGATTTAATTATCGAGAAACAAGTGTTTTGCAATACAATCGCACTTCTCGGGAACGGATAACAAGAAATAAACGAGCTCACACTTGTTATTCGCGGATCATCATTATTTATACGATGCACGAACCACGATTAACTTTAAGATTAAAAAAAAACGATATAAACATTTGCATAGCAAATTGCGACAACAAAAACCGCTGGCGCCAATATCTCCGTAATTGTGTTGCGACAAAAATGTTTATAACCGAGAGTGTTCTGTATTCGCAAGCGGTCACACTCGCTCGCGGGTTTTATTACATGGGAACATTTTATCAGAACACCCGAGGCCACCTTTCGCCGCGGCTAATACATTTTCCACGTTGATGTATGTTCATACGCCAAAAAGAAGCATACAAAATGCATGGCCCATTAAAATTTACAACTGTATATTCTCGCTCCGAATATCCATTCAAAGCCAACGCGGATAAGTTTGTACGGAATGTTTACCCAACGTTTGAGTTTTCACGAATCAGTTTTATTATTAAACCTCGCTCGAGTCACTAATCTTTCGTTTGATTTAAACGCAATTAAACACAAAAAAAAAATGATAAGATCGTGGTTGTGGAACAATTAAATTTTGCTACTGATGCGACACGATTTCATTGGATTTGTCGACCGCTCGTTGTCGATCGTATTGAAATATTTTGCGCGCTTTGATGCTTCCGCAAAAACAAACGCAACCACTTTTCGGCAATCGACGCGATTTCCGTCTCGTCGACTCCGAATCGAGGTCACAAAGAGCAGAATTCGCGACGAGTTTATTGACGAAACAAAATTATGCTGCGCGCAAAAATTCCTTAATAGATTGGATATATTTAGTGTGGCGAGAACGGGCGCACGGGGCAAAACGAATGCACGAGATTTGGATGCTTTTACGCAACTCCAAATGGAACGGATTATGCCGCGGCATTTGCGCTGTGCTCGTATTATTCGTGTTAAAAGTCGGGCACAAAATTAATTATCGCAAGAAAACGTTTTTTTGCCACTTTACGCTTCCAGCAGGGGCAAATGAAATTATTCAGTTACGACGCTGGCAGCTTGCCGAAAGAAAAGGTACCCTTGATTAAGCCATTTGACAAATCTCGTAAATGAACCCACGTAAACAATGTCACGCAGCATTCTTTAACGCGGTTCCGACGTTCCGCTTTTTGCTTGGAAAATGGTTGGTCCTCTTTTTTTTTCTTTTTTTTTTTTAACTATGAACCAAGTCATAAATTTCGGCCTAGTCCATTGGTAAGGTCACGCGGAAAGTGGTGTCGGAGTAAATTTAGTCAGCCGTGTCTGGAAACTGTTGCGCAGTTCGCGGAGAAAACTTTTAATAGTGTTACTAATAATTTATTGAATATTATACTGATCAAATTTACAATTTAAGGTTTTATTTTCCTATCCTTTGTAGTGATTTAATCAATTTTTATAAATATTTTGAATTAAGAAATGCCATTTACCAAACAATGAATCTTAATTTATAATAGTAGAAGAAAATATCCATTGAGGTAGACAAACAAAAAGGTTTTTGCCTGTGTAAATATTTACAAACAAAACACTCTTTTTGATATTATTATATGTTGCGAAGAAAGTGTATATTTTTTCCAAATGTTTTATTTGTTAGTTAAACAAATACAAATATTTGAAAAATAATAAAATGAAATTATTGACGAAACTTAGAAATCCCAATAAAAGGAAAACATTACAGGTAAGTAGATGAGATCTTTGCGAAGCGGTGGTACAATTACTTTCGAAATAAAGTACGGCAAAAATTCTCCAATTTTTTTTTTTTTTCAAAACAGAACTATCGCGGAGGCTAATCGGTCGATAAGGCAGGTCCGATACTTTGACCCGCAAGATAAGTACAGTCGGAAAGTACGGAAAAATAAATTGGGTGACAGGGAAAACTAAGTAACGACGTCGCCGATAGTTTCAAGATTGTTTCTTTGTTTCTCGACGTCTTATTTCTTCGCCGTGCGGATCCTCGTTATCTTCGCCCTCTTACTATATTGCGTCCATCACTTATAGTATTTTCCCGCCCGCCGTTCGCGCTTTTTTCTTGGTCCCTTTGGCTGCGAATTATAAATTGCCACTCGACGGCGCTTTATTACTTTTTGTAATTGTCACTGTCATCGAGGGATTAGAGTTCCGAACAAAGAGCGCCCAGCGTATCGTGAAAGCGTTACCGTCCCTTTATCTTGCTTCACTGAATTCAAATCGATCTTTCATTGTATAAGGTTTTGTTGCTTCAAACTAACTTGTATTTTAAGTTATAAAACTTTTCGGATAACGCTGATCCCGATAAATTTGTCGATAAGCGTCTCGGAAAAACAGCCATTTACATAATCAATGCACGGAATTTCATAATTAAATAATTAACCAAAGAGCAAATGAAATTACTATTGCAATTTACGCAGACAATTTTCATCAGCGCAGAATTTGCATTTCAAACATGGTTGCCATGGTTTACAGCTTAGAACGAGCATTTTGTTACAAAATTTGTCACTTTCCGCATCCACCGCAAACAGTGAGTAACCGTGTGTTTCTCACTCGTGGGAGAGAGAAATAGCTGGTGTTTGGCAAATCTACCCAAGAAACGCATCTCGCTTACGCAACTGCCGTCTGTCAAGACCGAAGACCGATGCGGTGCGCTGTCAATTAACATTCTGCGGCTGTGCTAGAATAATGGTAAACCGATGCGCCGCCGGAGGGATGAGAATCCGTTGTTTGTTGATATTAAAAGAAAATAAAGACAAATGTTGCATTTGCAGCAAGAAGGGTCCCGACGCCTCGAATTAAATTTGTCGCCGTTACTTTGTCGATAAACCGGGCGCATTGATGGACGTGTCATTATCGGCGACCTTTTCCCCGTGCAACGAGGATGTATCGGATTTTGTCTGGTAATTCTGAATTTTTGATGAAAAACCCGGCAGCTCGCCATATTTCTTGCGGCGCGACTCTTACGATCGATCAAAAACGCGCGGGACCGTTTTTCGCAAACATAACAACCAGTCAACTTGCGAGCAGGTCCAACTTTACATAATCCTGAATAAAAATCGAATTATTCACAAAACGGCGTAATCCGCTTTATTTATAATTTCCGTACATGTCACTGTCATTTATCCTGACAAATTGAATTCTCAAGCCAAAACGCCGATAATACGGCATTATCAGTCTCACCTTGCACGTTGTATCGCATTTCACTCGGCTGGAAATTTACATTGACCCTTTTAAGAAAGACTTTAATTCTTGTTAAACTTTAATTCTTGGCTATTAACCTTCGTTTCGGTTTCTTGAGCCGCGCGTAGCTGCGACTCGCGATCTTATATCCTTCCTTCTCACGTAGCGAGAACAACGTTAGGGATGCATTAGCGGTGTCCAATTACGCTCTTCTCCGTGAGTCTGGGGATATCAACGGAGCTGGAGCCTGTTTCCGCTGTTATTGTGGCTGCAGATATTAACATTGTCGTTCTTACCGGAGAAGCCGGCGCGACACGCTCGTGGCATTAGGGGATCGTCGTTTTGATGTTCTTCTTGTTTGTCGGCGTGCATTAACGTCACTTACAAGTGCGTTCCGATGGAGATGGATATTGATGAAGAATGAGCGACCCACGGACGGGAAACGCGATAGGTTGACAAGTTGGCCTCGCAGTTTACGTCAGTCAATTAAGTCAGTTGATTCCTGTTCTAATTAAAACCGGCCCGTGAGGCAAAAAATCGTTGGCACTTTTGAAGAAGGATATATATGTGTATGTATACATATATATGGTCGTGATTATTGAAGAAGACGGTTCGCGGTCAATTTACTCTAATCAGATGTGATCGTTGGAAATAAAACGTGCATTCGCAAACAAAAGTTCGGAAAGAATTAATGTTGATGAGATATAAGGTTACAGGTCACGAAAAGTCAAACTTTTGTTGGGTGAACTGTAATTGCAATAAAAGTGACTGTAATTACCACGCAACTGCCAGCAACTGTCGTAATGCGAACCAGACCGAGTTTAAGTGCAAATTATGGTGACATTAAATGACGTAGTTTTTTTTTTACTGTCTTTTGTCGAATACGATTCGATTGCCCAAATCTTTCCGGTTGTTTACTTGTATACAGAGACGAGGCAACGTTATGACCTCTGCAAGCTTTTTGCGCGCATACACACCGTTCAGAATGGAGGAAAGAACTTGTTACGTGGTAAATTGCACGACATTCATCGCGCTCGGACGAATTGTGACCCGAGAATAACAATGTTGGTTTTTAATTAAAAATGTCCTTGATGTGGTAATTTGAATTCATAGATGCTTCTGCATTCACTGTCTGGGCAAATAACCGAGTTGCTGCTTAATGCCTTAATGTTTCGAAATTGTTGTACAAGGTATTCGGCATTAACCAACATTTATTACTGTCGTTCCGACGGGGAATTTGCTTTGAAAACTGTTGATTTAATTCGAATGGGGAGAAATAATTTTTGTTTTAATTATTACGATACAATGGTAAAAAGGAATATGGGAAATTAATCCTTCTTACATTGTTGTATTAAACTGCGATGAAAAGGCTTTTGTAATGCTAAGTAACTCTTGTCAGGACTTTTTGTTTCAATTTATACGAAAATTACAATGAAAAAAAAATGAATGGCGCTATTAGCTATAAAATTTAACTTTATTACCACATTATTGCGAAAATCACCACAATTGTAGAAATGGTTGCATCTGCTGTAATGATTACCGTTTTCATAGTCGGCAATGCTATCTTTTTTTTCTCTATGATCACATTTAAAATATTTTCTCAGGTTTTTAAGTATCATTTAATATTGCATCAAGTTTCTAGTATATGCGTTTTAATTCTTTTCGTTCCATTTGAAAGTTTTTTTTTATATAAAACATTGTACTTTATCTTTATTTAAAAAAATGATTATTCATAATTAAATCTACAAATAAATCATTATTACATTTCAACATTAAGCAAGTTATATTGAAACGAAACAAACAAAATCATAACACGCAATTAGGTGAGTGTTAATATCACATTAACCGTGATATTCTGATTTATTTTATTACTGTCTACTTCCCCGCAGCGGCGCGAAATTAGAGATCGTTTAAGTACAGCCTTACGCCATTAACCGAGTAGTTTTCGAATTCTAAGCGAATCGTGTAACTCCGTAATAACATTTACACAATTTAACCTTCGTCTGGTTAGCGAAAAGCTTGGGGGCGCAAGTCGCGTACGCCAAGAACACGTGATACGTGTTTATACGTACGCGCGTGGAAACTCGTGGCTTTCTTCGTTGGAAATGCGAGTCGAGTTTCGATTTACGCAGAAAAGCTCGCTCGTCGTATTGGTGCACTTGATTTACACGCGACATGACGTCCTATGCCGCGACCGCACCCACAGCCCGATATCTGACCGCAATAAAGTATAAATGAAGATTTGTGACGCTGATGAGAATCTTGTAGTGACATATTCAAGTGCCGACAAACGTTAATTCATGGAAATTACCACGATATGATAATCATAATTGGCTTGAATTTTTAATTATATGACTTTCACATTCACATTCATATGACAAATCAATGAGTTAAATATTGTATAAACATATTAATTGAAAATTTCTTTTTTCATTTGAAATCTGAAAAAACACGCATATCTGCATGGAAAAAAAATTACTGCCAGTTGTTTGGCAGTAATTTTAGTAAGGTCAGTAAGGTCTAGAACATGAGTGGAGTCACGTTTGGCTCCAGATCCAGACCTTTGATGGATAAAGCTATTGATTTATTATCTATTACTTCTTGTATAGATAAGAGTGGAACAATATATTTATAAGTACATAATTAATGAATAATCACAGATCGTTTTGCAATCTTATATCATTTAATCCATTTGTACATTTAAGTTAATTACAATTAATATTCGTGCATCCATTGAAGGAGCATAATTTTGTAACAAGCAATGTCGCGAATCCGTTAAGCTCGACTGTATTTGCAGCATAATTCGAGTGTTAATTTTAACTTGTACTATTTCTCTAATTGCATGACGTTTCGCGCTTAACTTGCGAGCGTAGATCAAAAAGCGAAAATTAGTGTCGCTGAGAACGGATTCTCATAACTGTTCAGGTTGACTAATGTTGTTCCAATAAAATTAACTGTAATGATAAAATTACGATGCCACTTTAATAAACTTAAGATTTTATGTAGAGATGAATTAAATTTGTGAACTGGTGCTACTAAACGAATTGGCGTTTCAGTCAATCTTATTGCTTAATTCAATTCCAACCAGGAGTTTAATGTTATTTCTTATCAACGATATGCCATTAATTTTGTATTCTAAAAAGTTGTTTTTGCGAAGGAATCATGCCAGTAAAATTTCCTTCGTTCATAATCTTCAGAGCACGTTAAACTGACTTTGAAATTTCTTTTTCAAAGTTTTCAAAGTTTTCATTTTCAATAAAATATAATTTCTATCAAGATAATCCAAAAACATTATTGAAAAAATGTCCGCAAATAGTAACATTGCAGTTGAAACTTTTGAATATTTTTAAATATTTTAATATTTATAATTTATTAAAATAATTAGAATAATAAGCAGAATTTATATATTTAACTTTTAAAATATTCATAAAGTAAAACGTTGAATAAACTCATCAAATCATCAAATATTAACGAGCTTCACGTAGTTTTCAATTACACATTTCGGTTCATGTTGTCTGAAAGTATTTTGGCGGAACGTCATTTGTCATATGTCGACTCGCGGAATTGAGTTACTCTTCATTTCTTCAGCAAGAAGTTTTCACAGCAAAATTCAACTCCAAGTTTACTGCCAGTATATAATGTATCTCTTACACTGTAAATAAAGTTACACTTTTACACGCAACTCACATAATTCAGAAAACACAATACATGTGACTTTTCGATTTTAACTTTACATAATCAATATTTGGACTTATAACTTGTATGAGAAATCAATTAATGTAATACAAGAACAAGTTATAAGTTTTAAATTTTCCGTTTAGTATTTTTAATACTATTCATCAAACATTGACTGATACGACAGAGTGTTTTGTTCACGTTAATACATTGACGTTGCTTGTACTTTTCCATTAAATGAAAATATAGAAAAATGTGTTGAAGTCGTATAGTTTTATTTGCTGCAGAGTGAATTTCTGTCGGACAATCGAACTTAATTATCTGTTTTCGATTCTTCTGTTACTGCAAACGAAACTTCTCAGCAACATCAGGTCTCTAATTGACGACCTTATTTACGGGTTTTTATATTTTCATATCATTTTGTATTAAATGATAATGAATATTAATATAGTAAATAGGTTGCGGAGGGCGGAAACTGTTCGGTCAGAGATTAAATAAATGAGTAAGGTTAATGCGATGGTCCATCTTAATTGCATTACAAAGTTCTATATTAATTGAAATTTACTCCGAATACCATGCAGGTCTTGTAAGCAAATTCTAAAGCGGAGTTATGATATTAACTATATTCGAATTAAAATATAATAAGCTCAAAAACAAATTTCTTACTAGCATTAGAATCACGAGGATTATACTGTATCAACCTACTGACTCGTTTCGGTGTAACGCATTATTTTGGTCGATTTTTTAATTTAGATTAAAAAAACAGCCAAGTCCCGTAGTAAATGGGTCACGGGAGAACTTTTTTAAAAATCTTTAGTTCCGAGTCAAAGTACGTACTGTTCGCAGACAAAACTCGTCGTCGCAGTAAATAATATAGAAATGGACTACTTTGGAAAATGAGTTGCGGAAAAGTCTAAGCCGTTCGTCGGGCTGTTTCCTGCTTTGCACTTTGTTGTGCCAGGCAACGCACTTGTCTCCCCGCTCGAGCCCTTGAATGATGCTTTCTTCTCAATTTAAACCTTTTCGCCCTTCGTGTTCGACAGTGCGTGTCAAGCTCATCATCATTTTACTCAACTTCTGACGAACTATGCACGGACCATTTGAGCCTCACTTTCTCCATTTTTTCGGCTCGTAAAATTTCATCGCTTTGGGAATGCAAAAGATTAAGACTTTCATTTTGATTACAAAATGCATCACACAATTTAAAATTGTATGTTTCAATTCAATTTCTAGCTTGGGGAATGTTTATCTCCAAAAACTTTTTACCTACGTGCGAAAATTGACGAAACTGTCGTATTGAACGTAAGTGTAATTTAAAGAGTGCTATTGGTCGATATCAATTGCGGAAATCGATAAAGTGACCGCTCGAACCTCAGAGGAGAACTTTCCTCTAACACGCGAAAGCCTTTGCTATCATCAATTACAAGAATGTTCAATCGAAGATTACAGTAATTTCTAGCCGCGTCGCGTGATGCGAACTGATGTTTCATCGAACGACATTAGTTATTTTTCATACGACGCTACGAAATGTCTGTGCGAAAAGCCGTCTAATTCATTCTCCACTTCCGTTGCACATTTAACTGAATTCGCAATCACAACAAATTTTCCCTGACAAACATATTCCGCAGTACGAACAGTAATAAAATCTTCGCAATTTTATCAAAATTAATTCTAAAATTGAAAACGAAGAATTGCAAAACACTTTTGTATCATGACGTAAATTAAAGTAAGATAACCGAGAGCTATTTAGAAACGTAAATTTTATATCTATCGGATAAAATGTTTCGTGGAAAATATTTGAAAAGCTATTTCACCCCGAAGCATTTTCATACACGACGCGTTGTCAAATAAAAACAGATTCGTCTTTTATCTCAATCTCGACGAATGGAAAGTGGCTTATCTGCGCCTAGCAGCGACAACTATTTAAAGGTATTCCCGCCACGCACTCTAGCTACGAACGGATCCTGTGAAAACGGCCGTTTCAGGTGACTTCTGAGTGGCCGAATATCCTTCCGCTGTCCGGAAGCAGATAACGCTATCGCCATTGTATCAGAGCGGTAATTTTTCTTTTTGTCTTTTGTCCCCTGTCGCGTTTTGCATAGCTCTTCGTCGCACGTTGCCCCTATTCTGGCGTCGCATTGTACTTGCCACTCGGGCGTAGGCAGTGTGATTTGTGTCGAGGGGTGTGGCGGCGTATCTAGCTGCTGAGGGTAACGGCGGCAAGGGTAGATAGTTTACGAGGCCGCTAGACAGCTACACATTCGACTCAATGTACAGACAGAAACGGAAAGTATAATGTTACCCTGAAGATTAGTTCGTCTGTCATTTCAATATTACTTTTCGACCGCCACGGCTGCGAGGAAGAAGACGAATAATGCAGGCGAGAAACAACCACCCCTCCACTTCGTAGAATTCTATCACTAAATAATATTCCAACCGTCCAACGCTCGGATCGTTTTGCTAACGCGCATTTCCATGGCATCGCAGTTTGAATTGCGAGCTCAAATTGAAATCATAATTTGCAGATTTACAAGTATAAATTGATTGAGGATCTTTGTCAGTTTTATCATTTGAATTGACATTGTAATTGAAGCGAGTTTCGATTGAAAGTAATTGTCAGGAACTTTGTACAACTTTTCGCTCGGAAATATGGACAGAAAACAATTCACTGCATACTGCCTGGTTAATCATTTGATTAGGTGTTACAAACTCGAGAGCAATTTGATCGGGCTGAGATAATTATACATTTTGCCTGATCGGAATCGGACATTAGATCTGATATGATTTCCAGTCGGGATCATGTTTGTAGTACAATCGAAACAATGATTCATTACAATAGACGATTCCATCAGAAAATTAGTAACGTGCTCTTATTATGCCGTAATTTTAGATGAATAATTAGTTTTTATTGATCAAGTACGCAGAGTGGATTTGTAATCATGAAACGGTTAGTTGTCATTTCCCAGTTTCAAGTTGTAGGTATTAAATAGAGCTATCGTTGATTAAAATTTTTGAATCATTGATAATTCTGTTCGGCAAGAAAAACGAAATATTAGAGTGCTTTTATTGGTAAACTTGAAACTTCATTAAGAGTTTATAAAAATCAACGCCGAATGTAAAGACCAACAATGACGAAATTCCTCGATTTCGACTTATAAGTTTCGCCAAGAATGTTTCTCGGTGTTATCAGCGATCGCAAAGTTTGCTAGCCGGGCGTTATTAAGTTTTCCGCTGCACAAGTACGAATTTCGTGTAAAGTATATAATTCATCGTTATTTATAAATGACTAAGGCCGATCCGGCTTTGAGCTCGCACAAAAAGTTTTACGTTCTTCGAAAAGTTTGCGCTATTTCCATTTTATTTCTTTCGATTTTTAAATTGTACGAATCTTTTACACGAAAGAAGCAATCAGCTGTCCGACAGCGAATATTTATACGTCACGTAAAGTCCATTCTTTAGGAAAAGTTTCGTCCGAAAATTCACGATTGCAAAGACTGACTTTTGAATTCTACCTCGTAAATTAATAACAAAAAGCACTACACAAAAGACAGGCGAGCACAAAAAAGTAAATCAGTGGTAAACTAATGAGAGATTGTTTCATTACAAAATTTGCAAAACTACAGATTCTTGCAAAGATTACATTGAAAAATACAGTTACTAAAACTTGAAGTCAAATTGCCGCTACGAATACTTTTGCAAACAATTTAACGAACATTTTTCATAATGGTTCAATCAATCAGATATTTCAATTGACTACGCAATCAAATAATTTAACTGCATCAACCTTACTTCAATCGCTGCAAGCAAACACATTTGTCTCAGTCTATAATTTCTCTCGACTGCAAAGTTGATAACTTTTGCAATTCATTTTTGTCCGTGCCTGTTCAGCGTGGTACGATGCAGGGGGATAAAACGCGTCCGAAGATGGCGAGCGAGATAAGAATTGCAAGCGGTCGTCAGTGGGCGGAGAGTTAAGAGAATGCCCATAAAGAAAAGGGTAGGGCAGCGCGGAGCGAGGATCAACAAGCTAAGGGCGTAAAATCATTGGAAGTATGCCGACATCGAGCGGCATGAAGGACTTTCGGTAATAGAAGCGCGCTATAGCGCGAGCTAGAGTGCGAAGTGTTTTGCATGCAAGAAAGGTCTAGGACAAGTCGATACTGCAGACCTTCTTAGTAAAGAACAAGGGTTTACCGCCCTCGCCGTTCTCTCGAGACGGCGCGTACTTTCCGTGCGAAACGACTATCAACGAAGCAGAACGGCGAGTCTCGTGCCAAGCTCGTTTTTCCCGCGCAAACACACGTAACGCGTTGTTTAAGGTAGCTCTCGCAAAACTGGACAACCAAGACGACAATCCACACACTTGTATTTATTGCTACTCTCCATTCACCGGTGAAATTAAAAACAGTCGTCCCGACGAATCTTTGATAACTCGTGCGTATCTGAATTCAATATGATTTAAAGCTTGTTACTCAACGCGCGTTCTCAAAGTTTAAATTAGTTGGAAAAAGTTGGCAACTCTAAACAGTGAACGGGATAAGAATCATTTTTTAAATTACACTCAAACAACCGATTGAACAGCGCCTCGGGGTTGAGTTGCTTAATAAAGATAGCGTTTTAAAAAAAGTGTGCAAGTTAATTGGATATTACAGTGACGGACTATAAAAGAAGTTCGCAGTGACAAAGGAGTGATTCTTTCGAGTTATATCAATTTTATGATTATCGAGTAATAACAGTCGTTTTTATCCCAAGCTGCCTTTTTCAATACTATTATTTTTTAACTTCTATTCAACATTCTTTAAATTAAATGTCCCGACGAGACTAAATTGGAATTGTAATAAAAATTACGAGGACATTAATTTTCCGGATGTAAAGTAAGGGACGTTATAGGTAGGATTTAAACATTTGTATTAAAATCTATTGGCACAGACGTAATTCTTGAAAACCCAAGTCGAAGTTATTAGCAATAACGTGTTAAAAAATCGCTAGACCAGTTTGAAACAATTATAATGAATAACGTTTTACGATTGCTCAACGTAAACGAACTCATTTCAAGGCACCGAGTCAAAAGCACGTCAACATTTTAAATGGTCCGTAAAAAATAATAATATTAATAAGTAACAGAGATTGCGATTTCCTTTGATCATCCAAAAAAGGTAATTATACTTCCTTTGCCGAGGCAAAGCAATGCCCCCCGGTAACGAAACGACAATCAATCAGAGCGACTGATTGCGTTTAAAATGAAAACCATTTTAAATAAAGCAACAACAGGCCAGCGCCGGCGAGGAAACTGCAACGACGTCGAGTTAATACAATAACGTTACAATTAATACAATTCTAATCTACATATCAAATTGCAACAGCAAACAACGTCGCATTCATCAAAAACATCTTTGTTTCCGCGACGCTTTGTCGGTCGGTAGGCTATACGTTAACGGTGCCATTACAATTAATGCATCGCAAGCATTTCGAATAACGCCACGTGGAAGTTAAGGTTCAGAAGAGGATAATAAATTGTCGCAATTCTTGCCGAGCGGCGTTTGCCGTGAAAAGCACGAGGCTAATGCCGATTCGTGCATAAAATATTGTAACGAGCTTTTCGCGCCCACGCACTTATGCTGCAAACTCTAATCGCTGAAAGATCTAGTTGTGAAGACCTGTTCACGATCGATTTATTATCGAGTTCGTTTTCCAGCTTCAAAGCGCCGCGACGTTAATGAAATTCGACACGCTTGTTTTCATTTCCGTGCACTCACTACAGCCCCTTGTTTGCGTGCGCGGTACACACCGCTCGCGACAATGCACCCAAGACAGTGTTTGATGTCGACCTTTTTTCCGCATAAATGTAACTAACTGAGATCGGAAAATTTTGTCCCGCGCAGTTTGACGCGCGTATTTATTTGCGCCCGGAAAGGCAGAGACGTCGACCGGGGACCTGAAAGCGAAGCGGAACTTCAATGATCGGCGACGATCCTCGAGCGAACGTGCGCTTGACGTGCCATTAGCCTTTAGACGACGGAGTCCACTTGGAATTGCACTCCAGTCAACAGCTAATCGACATAAAAATGAAAATGTTTTCCCCACTCCGTTGGAAAGCGGAACCTCAGTCTTCGAGGAGAAATGATTTGGACGTGAGGGGGTTAGATTAGGTGTCTAATATTTCTTTATCGCTTGGAGCTCGAGTTACGGAGTTATCCTGCGCAAATCCCAACATGAAATAACTTTGGACCAAATTACCCCGGAGAAAATAATTTTAGGAGGAAATAACTCTGAAATGAAAACACCTAGAAAATCGAAATTACAACAAAAATGTGTATTACTTGTTTATATCAAACATTTTAAATTGAATTTTATTAAGATTTACATTTTTAACTGAATCCATCATTCTTTTTATTAATCTTTTTATTTTCTTTGCAATAAGCTTGTTGATATCCAGTCTATAGTGTAGCATTGATCTTCGTAATAAAAAGTTATTTTACAGGGTTAATTTTCATTATGTATAAAACTGTAGATTTTTAATAGTTGTAATCAAGTCGAAAGTGTTTTATTCGACAATTCATGAACTGCCATGACTATCGGTTATATCTTGAATCCCGCGAAGCGACGCATTAAAACGCAACAATTGTTGAGAGATAAGAAGATTACTATTCGAATGAATACGTTAATGTTCTTATAAAGTCATACTTATGTGGAATTGATAATTGTTGACGCTTGTGTTTCAAACATACTCTCAGTCTTTGTTATTAATGTAAATACTGCAAGAGTAAGAGAATGTGATGATAATGAATATACATAGACGTTGCAGTAATTGTTATGTACTTGCATGCATGAACAACGTTATAATTTATATTCAACATATATAAATAAAATTATTCGCGTTGTTAATTCCGTCTGAGAAGGCAAATAAAAGCGAGTACGCGTTAATCACTGATTACAACTGAAAATGGAAGAATCAGACGCGAGATTAGGACAAAAGGGAGGGTCGTATTTCACAACAAGAGTCAATTTATGCTCTAACTAGGAGCACGGAAAATAAGTGACTTTGCCGGCATGAATGAGAAAATTAGGAAATCTTGATAGAATTAAGCGGGACGCTGCGGAAAAACTCGTGCCCCGACGCATACGCCGGTCGCTTTTTTCTGCGAGTGTTTCAATTCAACTGACTTAACTCCCCAATTAGCGTTGGCTGGCAAGATCTTTTAATTTACCATCCCCGCGAAAGTTCAATTAAACGGCAAAGTACACCACTTGTACGTGAACCAGTCTTTACCCTGTTTCTGGAAGAAGTGCATTGTTAAATCAATTCGTTGAGCTTTATATATTTATCCGAACAAATTGAATTCTTTTGCCGCACGCAACGACAACTCAACAAACGATATTACCTCACAGATTCACTAATCATAACGAAAAAAAAGCGACTGTAAATTATCCCAAAATAAGAACAAGGGAAGAAGATGATTGAATAAAAGTGCGGACTTGACCGTCAACGCTTGCAAGTTCTGTCCATTAAGCATCGGAGCGCTTTACGACCCGGTCCAACACGTGGCATCGTTGCACCTTGTCCTCGGCAGACGGTCTCCGTCCAGCCACGCTCGTCCCCGCGAAAACGCAACCTTTCGGTAGTCGGCCGAGTCGCGGGCGGCAAACAAGCGAGCGCTCCCACCCAATCAGAAATTCGATCGGCGGAGTCGTAGTTGCGCGAGTCGCCGGCTGCGCTGGCGGCGCCAGTGTTGCCAGGCGGTCTGTATAAACACAACCGCCGTGCCCTCGGTGCCCGCCCCCGCCGCCCCCGCGGCCGTCTCGCTCGTACGCCCGCGCGGCGCCTATCGCCCCTCTCACGGCGTCACCGAAGGTGGCGGACCTGCGCGAGAACCACTGTCAGATATCCGCGAAGCTTCTGCGAGGTTGTTGGTGTTGGTCGGCCAGGCGGCTGGAGGGTGGATATCGTTCGCAAGTCGTGCGTTCACCCCGCGTCGCGACGACAGGGCGTCGTTTCACGGCGGAGAGTCCGGGACCTCGGTTGGCCGTAGCGTGCACGCAGAGGATTCGCGCGGCTGGTTTTCGCGTGCCGCACCGGACTTTGCGCCACGGTGACGGCAGGTGGCGAAACCGCCCGTGGGATCAAGCTCGTGAATGCCCAGTGCCGTATAACACGTGCTTCGGCCGGATGCTGCCGCGTGGTGCTGCCGCAACTCGGGCCAGCGGGGTCCGCTGAGACAACGGGGCAGGTTGGATCGGAGGACCGACCGGACAGACTGACCAAGCTTGGATTAGTGCGAGCGTGCAGTGCCACGGGATCGCTAAAGGAAGTGTGTTCGCGTGCGGGTCTGGTGATTGAAAATCGATCGACGTGATTAGAAGAAAGGAAGAAAGAAAAAAAAGCCGGGCGTCGAGTGTGAGTCTCAGTGGTGCTTAAAAGTGCTTGGTACAGTGCCCAGGATTTTGTCTGGAGTCGCCGAGGAGAGAGGTATTGTCCGTTCAAGTATTTCCGATGCTGGAAACACCTTGCACTTTCCTGTTCGTCTATCATCTTGACCCGGCTCGTATTTCATTCGCACCGATGATAAACACCGCGCTCGCGATCCCAACTGAGTGGAAAGCCGGACGTTTCCCGTTCCCCTGTCACGGAACTGGATTATTCATCTCCAAGATTTTTGTCTCGGCTGAAATTTGTCCCCAAGCTGAATGCCAGGGAGATTGATAATTGACGCTAATTGAATTAATGTTCTCCTGGGGAATCGGGCTGTAAGAACCCGGGGAAATGGGTCATCCGTTCGTTAGAACCCAACGGCTATTGTATTAATTACAACAAGGACTGAGATGGACGAGAACGTTTGCGAGTCGAACAAAGCGCGAATTGGCCGAGATATGAAAAATTTACGGATCAACGAGGAACTTTGTTTTCACATTCGAGGTTTCTTTGCATTCACCGTAACGAGCTTGACGGTTATTCAACTTTGCGGTCACTTCATTTCAGTAAATTTCAACTTGATAAAATGATGATTTCTCGATCGACATATTTGATTTTGCAAATTCAATAACTGGCTATGTGAAACGTGATAGGATGAACACTGAAGTTTTCCACAGCTATGCAGTTTTCAAATTTCTCGAAATAGGCGCGGTCTCTTTATTGAAGATCTGACATGGTACAAAAATGAACGTTCGAACGTTAAAAAATGATCGCTCAACCAGACATTTACACAAATCGATGTTCTCCCAACCTCAAGCAGATGGAATTATGGTTATCCAATCAAATAACTCTTTTCCGAACAAAACGACTCGTGCAAGATTTGGTATCTAAGACGATGATGAACGGTTCTGATTCGAAGACTGAGCTCGCTGATCTGCCGATCATGGTTCTTGATTCAACAATACAAGCATCTCGAAAATATTTTTGTTTGTTTTCCATTACGTGTCCTCAACTTGTTAATTAAAGTGAACAAACATAAATCAACCGAATGCCGAGTCTTTAAGATAGTTCCAACAAACTTCGACCATAACCAGACTCAACTTTACACTTAAGATAATAACTCGCAGCTTTATTTATTGCATTAGCGCTAAGCAAAACCGCGAGGATTATAACGGCTGAATCATTCGAATTGCTTGTTACGTCGATTTCGGGTCTCGCTTGATAAACAGCTCATAAACCGTCGAATTCCGCGCCCTATATCTTTTATGTTTTACACTTCCGCGGTACGTAACAAATGTCGGCGCTTTCCGGTATTATCGAAGCTCGCTCGGCACATAAATAGCAATCCTTGGTAATACTTATTTCTCGCGGATTTGCCCGCAAATCTCTGCTTTTTTCCAGTCGCGCGCGTGCGAACCAACGGAACAGCCTTGTTGTCGAAAAACGCGTCAAATAATGATCACCGACAAAAGCGTAACTGCATTCCTTCCATCACCCCCGTCCGGATAAATTGCCCCTGCAAGACATCTGCAAAATACACCGCGAGCTCGTGTTTGCCAGCGGGAAACTAACTCGGCACAAGCGTTGACGCGTTCAATTAACTATCCCGAAGATTAGGTCCTTCCTGTGCTCTCTGAGGCCAACGGATGAAAATGACAGCACGCCATTCATACTGCCGTGTTTGCGGAAGTGCAATTTTAATGAACCATAATCAGCGCCCGGCGTCAAGCCACCAATTTCACGTGCGAGCTCTGATAAGCCAAAATGTTTGTAGCTTTAACTTGGGATTTTCAAGTATGTTAGCCGGTCCTTTGTGGTTATGGCTACTGTCGAAATTAATTACGCACGGCTCAACAGCAAAGGCTTCCACACAAGTCGGGTTAAATTACGAAAGAAGTTAATGCCGGGGGACTACGCTTCTTGCCGTAACGTTTTTTCTTCCTTTTTCCTCTCGACAGCTAGCTTTGTTCGCGGCTTACTTTTGGGCCAAAGTTTAATAACGATGCGAAAGAATTTGAAAAGTTATTTTTGAAAACTCCGAAGGGCGTTTAAATTAGTATGCTCGATAATTTTGGACCTTGTCGCAAAACAGGCGTTCGCACTTCTGAGAGATTCTTTGAAGGTATTAATTTTCGAGTATGCTCCCGCGAGTACAAGAAAATTTATCCGATGAAGTATCGGGGGGTGTAGGTTGTATGGAAATCACATTATGTACCGTGAAGATAAAAAAGCTTTTATATACATTTGAAATTCATTCATGTATAAATATTCTGTATTATAATGCGAATCGTTTTTATCTGGCGAGAAAGTACGAAAAATCGACTTGCATTTTTTATATTAGATAAACGTATTCACATTATATCTCGCGTATTAACATTTCGCGAAAAAAAAAATCAGGGGCGAAATATATTTTCTTCAATTCATACAATGACATTAATATTGATAACATTGAATTATAACGGTGCTTTAAAGTAACTAACATTATAACTTAGTGCTATAAAATAAAAAAAAAAAGTGAATGTTTTTGAATAATAAAATACACTAGTTTATTATTCAAAAAGCACTCCGTAAAACAGTGTTTTTATTGCGTTTAAATATATTGAGTGTATTTTAGAAAGCATTGTTTCATAAGATTTAACATTAAAAACACTTTTGCGTGATTTAAATTGAAGTGTTTTAAAGCAAAATGCTGAATGTTTTCTTTCATATCATTTATTTATATTTCATATGCCATTTATTACCTGTCTTTGCCATCCACATCAATTCGCTTAAAATCATTTTAAAATTGCGGATGAATGTGTTTTATTTCAAAACACTTGTTTGGCGGAGTAACTTTTATTGTTCGGTTTCCCCAGTGTAGTTATAATAATAACAACTATAATACATTTTGACAAATGACCTTGCGTTTCATTTCAATATAATATTATTATAATCGTGCCACAAAACAGTCTGTTTTATGTTCACATTCAACTTTGCGGGAAATTTAAAATCGATTTGTGTAAACGAGTTGAACTGGACGGAATGCAATGTGCATCTTTTGAATGGCTCGGGAAATCGTCGAGTGTTGATAATTTAAAGCCGTTCCACTGACCAAGTAAAGCCGAACATCGAGAAACTCGAGCCTAAAGTTGGCCTATGATTAAGGAAGATGTCGGCGAAATTGATTACGCGTAAGCTAAGTACAGGCTGATCGCACTTCCGGTCAAAAGCTGTGCTTGCCGATCGAACGAGATCAGCTTTGCTACATCATCATTTGGAATTGGTCCGGTGTATTCCGAATTCATGCCTGCATTACACGCTGTTTACACATTATTATCCGCTGAGATATTGTTGCGTTTGTTGACTATTGATTTTGCAAATGCAATTTTCGGTCTCTCGCTTGCTCCAATAACACTTTTATTGTTCGATTTACAGCAACGATATTTCTTAAACCTTTTTATGGCATGAACCTCGGAACGGTTTGTGTTATAGTTATTTATTTAAATTTTTTTTCATCAGCATTGTGTTTCATTTTAAATTTAAAATCAACATTAATTATCGCGATTGTGTAAATTACTATAACTAACTTTAAATATTTGACGTTAATAATAATTTTGTTATCATATAACAAATTTGTTGAGGTTCATAAATGTAAAGCAGATATAATTATGATTAATTTGTTTTAATGTAATTTCATCTTTATCGAGTTTAAAATGTTAATGCTCCGATAAACTTTGAATATCAACTTAAATAACAATATACAAATAGTAGGCATAGTAACATTCCACAAGGTGAAAATGTCAATTAATTTTAATTATTATAAATTATAGTGTAACATTTGCTAGATATTAAAAATTTTAAAGCTTCTTGACATTTTCTTTAGTTCTACTTTTAATATCATTTGCAATCAAAGATAAAGCCTTAAGTATTTTATGCAAATATATATTCGCTCGATCCAACATTACAAAAATAATTCGCAAGGTTTTAATCCACCAACTGTCTTCATCAAACATTTATTACCTATCAACGTTCAATTACGTTTTATAACGCATTACTCGAACCGATCATTATATCAAATGAAAAGCAAGTGGAATTTTCCGTCCGAAATTATTTTCCAGATAACGGTGAACGAAAAAAAGCCAGTACGTGGAACAGATTTCACATATAAGGACAGTGGAAAAGCTTATCTCCCTTCACTCATTTAACAGATCGCGAAAATCAAGCTTACGACTCTTCAACTTTATAGCTTTCCGTTCGCCTGTCGTTCTTACGTTTAATACACTTTTTCTCCCGATCTGTCTCGTTTTAATGGCAAAATGTAAATTTGTCTATATTGATGGTTCAACTGACGTAAAATCAGAAGTTAAAAGGCAACAACTGGAAACGATGAACGTAGTGACAAGAAGTTACGTCAATAACATCTGTCTTGTAATAGTCATTTGATTTGAGTTACGCGATTTTTTCGTGCAAATTTGAAATGCTAGCGATGAATCTGAGGCATCTACTTTTATACACAATTATTGTAAAATCATTTGAAAAAAAAAATTATCACACAAAAAGGTGTGTGATAATTCCGTGCAGTATTTTTGTGATAAAATAATCAGGGGATCAGCAAACTTTTAAAATATTAAAATCACCGTTAGTGGTGTTTTTAAAAGTGATTTCATAGTTT
Organism: Aradophagus sp. ZL-2020; assembly: GCA_022817685.1. Lineage (NCBI taxonomy): Eukaryota > Metazoa > Arthropoda > Insecta > Hymenoptera > Scelionidae > Aradophagus > Aradophagus sp. ZL-2020. The sequence continues at coordinate 27,949 of JABFOV010001016.1, forward strand.
TTTGGAAGGTAGATAATGTGTAAGGATGTAAAAACCTATTCAATAGCAGAAAGACAATTATGGAAGGAATATGTGGTGGTTTGTCAGGCAGCTTATCTGTTGCATATTGTGTGCATCGACTGGGTTTGCTTAGTCGTAGTTGTTGCTGTAGATAACAGCGAGCGCAGAAAGTAATTATAGCACGTATCTGCGAAACTTCTTCACCAGTTTTGTTTCTCACAAAAAGGGTACAATTGATCGTTTGACTTTTTTTTCTTTGCTTTTTCATCGAAAAACGATTACGCAGTTTAACAAACCCTTCGACTTTGCTCATCGTCGCCAGACTCGTCGACGAATTTTCATTGATTTTTAATTGCACCAAACTTGGCGCTCAATAATGCAAGATCAATTTGTTCGATCGACGACGTCGTGCATAAAAGAGAAGCTCGAAACTGTTGTAAATTATAGTTAATCCAACTTCAGTCAATCATAAAGTATGGCAAACTTTGCACGCAGATTAATATAACATAAGTACTTGTTTGAGTGATACAGTTTTGCCAACTCTAATTTGTTTTAAGACGGCTACGTAAACAAAGCGTGATTTCAACTGCAGTAAGTTAACTTTCCGTAACACCAGTGGATAAAGTCGCGGAACGAGGTCTTACAATTTCAAAAAGTTACATCTCGAAAAAAGAAAAAAAAAAAGGATAAAATAACTCAAAGGATTAACAAAGGTAAATCGATTATGTGGCTTTTTGCATTGACGCATCTACCTTAATCAAAGTTTTTTTTTTTTTTTTTTTTTTTTTTTTTTTTTTCCTTTCTCTTTTTACCATTTCCCCTCCCCCCCGACCCCCCTTCCACCTGTTTGCCCGCTTTTCTTTTGAAAAAAAAAAAATATAATACTATACAGTTGATTTCTACGAGTACAAATGAACTCACAATGTGACATGACTTGTACAAACGTCACACACACTTATATGTTAGTCTGCATCTCACTGCTGCCCAACACAGCTTAACCAT